>JAJOOS010000472.1:0-55521 GCA_029582725.1 Solanum chiquidenum
GAAATCTTACTTTGTAATACAAGTGTTGGATTCTTGCCAAAGAAATAGGTAATCAAATAGCCTTACATACCTTGCTGCACAACTTTGGATATTACAATGAGTTAACCGTCTTTCTTTCAGATTATTTATCTACAATGGAGTAAATAACAAAACTAGCATTAGTAGCTAATAAACAAGTTTGGGCTACTTGATCAGACCAAAATAATAATTGGAAGTAAATCTATAATTGATCCCACCAAGGGTGTTCTTCCCACCGATTCTCCTCTACTTTTTTCATATACTATACAACCTTCTTATAAGGTCTTTCGAAACTCCTCGGGTTTCATATCATTTGGAAAAGAATATACAAAGGGATGGCAGGAAGTAAGCTCATGCAACACTCAATTAAGTGGTGTATCACTACACTTTCAATGTTCTATCCTCTAACCAGTTCCCATGACTTTTCTGCACATATCCAGCCACCCCCTTATTTTACGATACACAAAACAGTCCATAAGCATTACAATGTGGAAATAGCAATATTAACTCAAGGCTTCCGATCAAAATCCCGTGAGTTATAACTAACATTACATTTAAGATGCTCTAAACGAGCTCACAATCAAAACTTAAGGGGACTCCACTCCATGGTTGTCCCAACCAGAACATCCTTCATGAACATTTACCAAGCTCACACCATATAGAGACAACATTCCTTAGTTCATTAACACATAAAAACTTTCATAAATAATGCAAGAACAAGGGAGGGATGAAAATTTCCATAGCTTACCTTGCTGGACAGAAACCTCACTTGCTAAGATTTGGATTCTTCAAGGTTTAGGTTGTCCTCTCCCCTTACCTTGATGTTAAATCAGATTATTCAGTTTAATTCCTTAATATGGGAGATGTTCTACCAACTTGTACTTTAAAAACAAAGGGTGTCCTTCAAATTTTAATGGTGAAGTTGTAGACTAGAACTCTTGTAGCTTCTATGGATTTCCTTGGGAGTAATTTTCTAGAGAATAAGTGATGAAGTATATGTAATATGCTCTAGTCCTTTAGAGGTACCTATTGGACGTTTTCAGTTAATAAATTGGAGAAATAATATGGTCCTTTACTTTAAGAAAGCAGGTGCATCACCTCCTTTATTTATGCCAGAAGTTTTTAAGTGGGTTGATCACCTACTTTCCCTTTTCACTAAAAATGCACTCCACTAATTCTATGTAGGTGCATCACCTACTTGCCCTTTTACTTAAAAAAGTAGTACACTAATTCTAAGTAGGTGCATCACCTACTTGTCACCTACTAGCATAGTTTAATCAAGCAAGCACCTCACTTATTTTACACCATTTTTCCAATCTTAGTTTCTTTACAAGGCCGTAACACTATTACGCACTTGACCACTTTTACTTTTACATAAACTACCTCATTTTACTATCTCACTTTAAACCTATTCTTTTGTCACTAGTTGCATCAGAAACCGAGTCCATAACTATACCACAAGGCAATTTATAAGTGTCATATAAGTAGAACTAGTACACGTAGAATACGGGGTGTTACATCCTCCCCCCTTATGATCATTCATCCTCAAATGATAGGTGTAGTTGATAGTTTGGTTAATATTGGAATTTCATTTGGAGATTTGCGAGAGTTTCCTTTGTAAATAGGACTATCGAAATATATAGACGAACCTAAAACATGTATAGACAAGTCTCGCATGACGTCTCAATAGATATGGTTCATGAAATAAAAATATAAAAAATAAACCCCTTTTTGACCATGTAATTAACTGTAGATACACAAGTAGAACTCATACAAATAAGGAATTTAATATACCTAACCACAAGACATGCAAATGACATATAAAATAATCAAATGCTGTAGGACATATGATCATATAAGGGGACCACATGATCTCAGATCCGTTTGTTGATGTTTAGAATGAGGAGGGGTATTTAGGATCTCTACCATCTTCAATTCCCAAGTATGTTATGGTATATTCTAGTCCTTCCACAATACTTTAATGGAGGTTCCACCTTTTGTGCTTAGCTTTTGGGCCTTGAAAATCAAGAACAACTATAGTATCTCCCAAAAATATTATATGGAACGGAAACAAAATCATAGGCCTAACCTATCGGGGCTCTACTTTCCCTGCTCCTTTATCTTATGACGCTTTTCAGAGGTGAGTCTTATAAGAACGCATACCTGTTAATATAAACTCTAAAGTTTTGTCGCACCTTCGGATAAGGCATTATGCTTAGTTATTTATCTATGGTTGTGATAAAATTTACATATATGCCCAACCTTTTCTGGTCAAAATCTTCAGTACATAATGATACAAGGAAACGATTTCTCAAAATGTTCAAAACTCAAGTTAATAAGCACAGAAGGGCATTGTATATGGATAAATAAGTAACATTTTGTATGACACATAGGCAAACAAGCACAAAAGGGAGAGCATAATATACATACATTAAGATCTAGAAATATGGGGTGTATATGTGGTGTACGTGTGCATATGAACTATAGGGTAGCGTGTGAGCTAATGAGCTATAAGGCATGTAGTAAATGGACTAGATGAGAACATTATGCATGAGTACTAAAGCTACGAAATATATAATATGTAAGCAAGTAGACTACATGACACGTAAACATATAAGAAAATGAACTACGAAATACAAATCACATTGAGAAAGTACATTATATCGCATAGATAGGTGGACTAACATGTCAATAAGTACACATAAAAAATGAGCAAGTGAGCACATGACACATGGCCAGAAAATCTAGAAGGCCTATAATGTTTAAGCAAGTAGGCTACGAGGCATGTAAATATATATAAAATGGTTTATGATGCATATGACATGTAAACAAGTGATATGCGATTCATATAACCCACGAGCACTAATTTTGCCCATAGCATATGATCAATTAGCCTGTAGTACCCACACAATATGGACAAGTGTCATGTGGGAAGTAACCAGTGCAATAAATAACATGTAGGGAAAGGTCCTATGAAAACATATAGCAAAATACAAGGGTGCTCTGAAGCGGATAAAACTTACATGCAAGCATTCTATGACATTAGGTAACATGTGAGGAAATAATCCACAAAGGGGAAATGTCATACAAATATATAAGTTATAGAACATGTAGCATGTATAATTATATATCAAACCATCTTTGGAAACTACGAGATAGCCTATCCACTCTACCATATTAGGGGGAAACACACTATCTTACGTGTTAAGTCACGGGTGGGATAATTCTACTCATATTCCTTACTCACCTCAAAGCACATATAATTGATTTCCCCCATCTACTCTCTTCAATATCCTAAGAATTCTTAGAGGTATTCTACTATTGGAACTTGGCTTCCTTCTAGGTCAATATAAATACTACAGTTAAGATAGAGAAAAAAAATCCTCAATAGTTCGTCTTTTGGAGTAGGAGGCCGAGGTCAACTTTACCTTCGTTGCTAGCTTGTGTTACATCACACTCAATGTCTAGTACCTTTTGAAGGTCAAAATAGAAAATAAATAGTGAAGCTTGAACACACCATAAAACATGAACTCTGATGTTAGGTACCTATAAAGTTATATCATGATTCATAACGTCTTAGAGTTAGCTTCTTTGGGCTTAGATAGGTCTGGACATACTAATAGATTTCCTCACCTTTTTTATAACAAGTGAGGGTGCTCCGATTCTTTTCCTCTGCAAAGATAGAAAATAAGAACAACTAGCATATGATCAATTTTCCCTCTCCCTTAATTGAACTATATTGATGAATTACTGCTGATATATATTAAATGAATCCTATAGTAGCTCTATTCAATTTGATGGAAGTCTATACATGTGTATAATTCTCTACTTCTATTTTGTACTAATGATGTAGATGAACTAGGTCCATGTATCTTCTATCTAGGTGACCTTTCTATTCCCCTCTTTTTTCTTGGTTGTTATAAGGACCAAATATGAAGACTTGAATCAATACTAAAATGACTTTTCTGTCTAACAAAGGTTCACAAAGTTGCTACCGGGTGTGCCTTTATAACTCATTAGGGTTGAAGAGTTGATACCTTATTCTTGCCTCATACACTTAGCAATCACTCTTCATGACCACCTATCTTACTCTTCTATAACATCCTCATATCACCCCTACTCCTATGTTTAGGGAATTTTACATGTACAATCTCTTTATAACGAGAAGTTGTAGTACATATTCATTCCATGTCATTCAAGCTTCATTGTCACATGCTTCCTATCTAACATGTACCTTTTAATCAAAACTAGTAGCTTCATGTACTCTAATCCCACTCTGTACAACCTAACTAATCACAATTTAGGTCTAACCAATCAATTTTCCTTTTGTTAACCTTACCCTTTAGTCACATACTAATCCTATATATCCAAAATATAGGTCATAGTAGGAACTACGATATATATATCATTTGCATCAATTAGCTCAGTTATCCCTAAGTTTTATAACCATGAAAAGAATACAAATGTTATTAGTACTTATTCGGGGTGGTTGACACATACCATATAAAAAGCTAACTATTAACATATCCGGGATGATATATGGTGAGAATGTGGGCCTTTTCAGCCAATTAGGTACCTCTCTAGTAACATTATTGCACTGATACATGAACCTATCAGATTGCCACTGCCTTTTTTCAACTAAAAGAAACTGGTTCAACAACTTCAATTTCGAGTACATGTGTAACGATTGAAATTCTATGTATATCACAGAGTAAGAATGAGTGTCCTCTATAGGAATAGATCTTATAAATATGGAGGAAATATAGAACTCAATAGTTGGTTACATCCTCCTAAAAAGATGTGCTTGTAAATGCTACAACTCCTATATGTAACTAGGTAACCATCAATTTTTAAGCATATGGATAACCATACTATGTCTTTCTCAATTGAACCAACGTGATACAAATGGTACAAATGCAACTTTAGATGTAAATAACATAAAAGCCTTTACATACCTTATGGAGTGGGACGGTCGAATAAAATGAGCTCAATCTAGTCCAAATTTTGATAACATAAGATCATTTTCTGTAGGTTGCATGTTGACATTTTAGCTACCGTTAACCTTAACAATAGTAAGCATAATAGGAATAACATGATCAGGTACAATTGGGAATTGACTTCTTAACTTCGCTCTATCGCACGATCTAGATTAGCAAGGAAAGTAACATTTTCTAAATGTCCAAGCAACCCCCTAATTACAAATGTGGCGCACAAGACATTCATAAGTAAGGCTTTACTAGACACAACTTTGTAGACTTCCTAGGACGATTTGCTCTGATACCACTTTTGTCACACCCCAACCCTAGGTGAGGCGGACAAGTAGCATATGAACACAAGCCTTACAAGTGACCTATGACGAGGGAGTGAACTACTATGCAAATTGATTTACTATTGATAAGCTACATATACAACACATGTCGACTAGCTGAACCAATACATGTGACAAGTAAAACTATGAATACAAATGATAACTTTAAAATATCTACAAAGACTCTACTGGAATCCATGACTGTATAACTATCAAAATACACATAGTAAAGAATCGTCAAAGCCCGAATCAACCTGGATCTCACCAACAACCGCTGGGTATCATGTGCTTCTATTGGGGAGATCTACTAGTTGAGTACCTGTACCTGTAGCACGAAATGCAGCGTCCCCAATAAAGGACATCAGTACGAAAGAATATACTGAATATGTAAGGCATAATACAACTATATGTAAAATGAGAGCTCAAGTGAAACCAAATACAAATAGATAACGATCAGAGATCACCTTTGCTTATACTTGTGGAATCGTGTATGTTACATTCTTTTTTTTACTTTTCTATGCGTTATAATCTTTATAAGGCATATGATACAAATGACCATCTGATCAGTGGTAGAAGAGGATGACCCATGTTAGGCATTTTAACCCCTGAGATGCGGTCCACATAAATATACCAATCGGGATCGATCCATGCTAGACTTTTATCCCCTGGGCTACCACCCATAATAATATAGATTGGGATCGGCCCATGCTAGGTATTTTTGCCCCTGAGGTGCCACCCATAATTATATATTCATTTTACCTTGTCTCTTTAATCATTGAGATTGTTCTTTTGATGTTCATAACTCATTTGAGATTGTTGTTTTGGTGGTCATAGCCGATTCAGCTTTGTGACAGTAAAACATAGTAGGAGACATATGAATATGGACTTAAGATAATAACAATGATATGGGAAACAATTGTGACACCAACGTAATACTTAGAACTTAGGAGCTTATATGACTCAATAAGCATTTTGACATCTCAAATTGAAGCACATATCAAGTGAAGACATTTAACATTCCGCCAAGAGATATGAACTCTATATGACAGCAAAATAGTTACTAACTACTATAAAATACAAGGTATACATGAACGTGAAACCAAGGAAGCACGTGGGCAGATTCAACTTAGGGACGGATACATATTCCAAGTAAGTACATATAAAATCTACAATAGAGCAAGTAGGGATCTTGTGAGGTAACATTATAGTTAACACGATGGAAGTGATTACTAATAAAGGGAACATATAAACACGTGAAAAGATGACTTATATGATGGAGTAGAAAATTGAAGCGAGTTGGCAAGATATGGGCAAATTCTATATCCAACATATAAACATGCGTACCATGTGTAATCTAGGATCATTTTGATTTATATAAGAGGCATACGTGCCAAGGGTTAGAACTTTGACGATGAAACAAGTTTAAACCTTGCATGCTGATACTTGGTAGAGTACGCACGTACATCTAGTAATAAACTCATATTAGAGTACTCACTTTAACGCTTTAGGGTGTAGGAATGAGACAATTAGCTATATTGGTGATCTTATACTGCAACTACGGATCAGTCACTACCTAGGGCACTTAGAAATCTTACTTTGTAATACAAGTGTTGGATTCTTGCCAAAGAAATAGGTAATCAAATAGCCTTACATACCTTGCTGCACAACTTTGGATATTACAATGAGTTAACCGTCTTTCTTTCAGATTATTTATCTACAATGGAGTAAATAACAAAACTAGCATTAGTAGCTAATAAACAAGTTTGGGCTACTTGATCAGACCAAAATAATAATTGGAAGTAAATCTATAATTGATCCCACCAAGGGTGTTCTTCCCACCGATTCTCCTCTACTTTTTTCATATACTATACAACCTTCTTATGAGGTCTTTCGAAACTCCTCGGGTTTCATATCATTTGGAAAAGAATATACAAAGGGATGGCAGGAAGTAAGCTCATGCAACACTCAATTAAGTGGTGTATCACTACTTTCAATGTTTTATCCTCTAACCAGTTCCCATGACTTCTCTGCATATATCCAGCCACACCCTATTATTTTATGATACATGAAACAGTCTCTAAGCATTACAATGTGGAAATAGCAATATGAACTCATGGATTCCGATCAACATTCTGTGAGTTCCAAATAACATTATATTTAAGATGCTCTAAATGAGCTCACAATCAAAACTTAAGGGGACTCCACTCAATGGCTGTCCCAACCAGCACATCCTTCCTGAACATATACCAAGCTCACACCATATTGAGACAAAACTCCTTAGTTCATTAACACATAAAAACTTTCACAAACAATGCAATAAAAAGAGAAGGATGAAAATTTCCATAGCTTACCTTGCTGGACAGAAACCTCACTTGCTAAGACTTGGTTTCTTCAAGGTTTTGGTTATCCTCTCCCCTTACCTTGATGTTAAATCAGATTATTCAGTTGAATTCCCTAATATGGGAGATGTTCTACCAACTTGTTCTTTAAAAACAAAGGGTTTGCTTCAAATTTTAATGGTGAAGTTGTAGACTAGAACTCTAGCAACTTCTATGGCTTTCCTTGGGATTAATTTTCTAGAGAATAAGTGATGAATGATATGTGATAATCTTGAATCCTTCAGAGGTACCTACTGAAAGTTTTCACTTAATAAATTGGAGAAATAATATGGTCCTTTACTTTAAGAAAGCAGGTGCATCACCTCCTTAGTTTCTGCCACAAGTTTTATAAGTAGGTGGATCACCTACTTGCCCCTTTCACCTAAAATGCAGTCCACTAATTCTAAGTAGGTGCATCACCTACTTTGCCTTTTACTTAAAAAGTAGTCCACTAATTCTAAGTAGGTGCATTACCTACTTGTCACCTACTAGCATAGTTTAGTCAAGCAAGCACCTCACTTATTTTACACCATTTTTCAAATCTTAGTTTCTTTACAAGATCGTAACACTAATACATATTTGACCACTTTGAATTTTACATCAACTACCTCATTTTACTATCTCACTTTAAACCTATTCTATTGTCACTAGTCGCATAAGAAATAGAGTCCATAACTATACCACAAGGCAATTTATAAGTGTCATATAAATAGAACTAGTACACATAGAATACGAGGTTTTATAGTGGATTATGATTGTTTATGCATGAATTGAGTGGTTACATGTTTGTAGGATGAATTTACATGTACCCACACTTAACCCATGTTTGTAAGGTTAAATTGATGTAAATGGGTTTTGATCCATGAAAGGAAAATTTATGTATTTAGGTGTATTCTTATAGGATAAATAAGGTAAATTATGATTTTCTTTGAGATTGAAGTATATGTGATGATTATTATATGAATTGCTTTGAGAGTGAAACATATATGATGAGTATGAAATGTATTGCTTTAAGAGTGAAGCATCGGTTATGAATTGTTGATTTTTGATATAATTGTTATGGAAGGGATCATTCCCACATGAATTGCTTATGTATGAATGTGAAAAGTTTTCTCACATTGAATGATTCTAGGTTGGTAGGATTGCTCACCTAAAATGAATCTAAGCTAAAGACTAAGAAATTGATGATGCTAGAGGCTATTACCCTTTTTCACGACTTGAGTCTACACCTTGAACACGGCCGGCACTCGAAGACCATTGTTGGTCCCCAAGTGAACCTTCATCCCTGCTGACTACAAGCGGAAGACTAACTCAAGCATACAAAAGCTTAAAAACCTAATAAAATTCATTGAACTCAATTACAAATCTTTAACTCAAATGAATAACTCTGAATATAAATAATATATTCAACTCGCCATAAAATAGGCAAATTAAGTCTTTAAAACATTTAACAAAATAAATGAAACAGACTTCTCAAACTCTACTGTCTATCGATGAAGCCTCTAGAAGACAAAGATGGAAGACGGGACAATACCTACGATATCTTGACAAGAATTGAAAAAAAAGTAATGACATCCTCCGGAAGCAAGGAGGCTCACCAAAGCTAACTCGAACTACATGTGATATCAACGAAGCGCCTGTTGATGATCCTGAAAGCCTGTATCTGCATCATGAAACGATGCAAGCCAAATGGCTCAGTACATGGAATGTATGAGCATGTAAGGGGAATTCTAAAGCATAACATATGCTTGAACTGGTGGAGAAGAAACATACTTACCTCTTCTCAACTCACTCAACTCAACTCAACTCAAAGAAACATAGTTCAACTCAATTCAAGGAATAATCAAGGATACTCAAAACTACTCAAACTTACTCAACTCAGAAGTACTCTAGGATAAGATACCCAACTTAGAAATAAGGTCCTCAACTCTGTAAAATGGGGCTCAACTCAACAATAAGGTACTCGACTTAATGAAACATAATTCAACTCAAGATACTCAAGAATAAAGCAACAATAGAAGATGCAATATATGGAATTTTTTTAAAAAGTAGATAGCAACTCAATGTATTGAAGAAGACAATAACAACTCAATTTGTATGTAAAAAATAATAATATAATAACTCTGTGGGAGATTCTCTAACCGACAACCATCACTATGTGCTATGTGATGATACAACATCTCACCCACGCTGCCAGAACTATCCTATACTTTGTCAGGGTATAGAACCTCTCAACAAAGTCGATCCACTAGTCTATGATATAAATCATTAAGGAATCATCTAAAAAGTATGACCCTTTCTACCCACGTTAGCTACATGATTTATGGAGACTTGAGTTATCTGAACTCGCGCGGCCCCATATCGGTGCTCAATACTACTCCCACAAACATACTCAGCTCATATGTTTAAAAACATAACTTTTTCTGTGGTTTGAGATTATTACTCAAAATCTTTCTCTAAAAAGAGATGTTACTCAAACTGCTCAAAACTCTTTGGAAATCTCACTTTCCTCCTCTTTTAAATGTGAAAACATTTACTCTTGGGAATACTTAGTTCCCATTTATCATTTTAAAGAAAAAGAGCTAGACTCTACTCTTTCTAAACTCAAGTACTCAAGTCACAAAACAAGTTTCAAAAAATTTGTAAAAGACTTCTCAGAATAAAGTTCATGCCAAATTATGGATGTGAACGACTCAATTCGAGATTTTCAATAACCATATATAGAACTCAATACTCTAAACTCATCAACTCAGAACTTAAGAACTTCAATGACACTACTCATCTCAAGAATGCTCTACTCATAGGGTTGATGCGGAGTTATGGGTATGAACAAATCAACTCAAAGACTTCATGGGTAACATATAATAGTTCCATGATTAGGAATATAATCTCAATAGGGTTAGGAACTCAATAGTCAAGACTTAGAACTTGAAGATACTACTCCTCTCAAAGATGCTCAATTTATGAAATTCATGCGGAATTTATGGGCATGAACGACTCGAATCGAGGGTCTACATAACAATATGGAACTCCTGTATACAACTCTTCTCATTCTCATACTTACTTCCTAAAAACTTAGCTCAAATCAATAGTTGATCTCAAAGGATTCACTTAACTCAAAGGCTTTCTTGAACTCTACTCTTAACTCTCTCTTGAATTTGAATTATAAATTCAAGAGTAATGATTTGTGTTATGAAGGATGTCATGATGATAATGTAGACCGATGAATACACTCTCCTCATTCTTATACTCTCTTGCATGCGTCTTGAAACAAGTTATTTGAAATTGTAGAAGACTTCTCAAAAGACCCAAAGGAACTTTCTCAAAATGTTCGAAAGAACTCTCAAGACTTAACTCTTAGCTCTACCTTGAATTTGAATTATGAATTCAAGGTTATGATTTGTGATAAGAAAGATATCGTTATGATTAAAAGTGATTTAGATAGTTACTCATAAGAAACGGTTGAAAAACACTACTTAGGGAGCAAGTCTGCGGCGCATAGATGAATTATAATGTTTGGTCAAAATAATTTTTGGAACAATGGAGTTCGCATTCTCTCCGCGACGCGGTGAGAAAAATTTCACTTCTGAGGAATACGTCCACACGCGGACCTAATACCTATTTTCTGTCCGACTTTTTCTTCCTCATTTTAACCCCAATTCGCCTAGATTCGATTCTTTTTCTCAATTTCTCTTTAGATTCAGATACCCAGCACATGTACATAAGAATCTACTCATAAAAGACTCTAAAATCGGAACGATTTGCTCAAGAACTCAACAATCCCTTCTTATCTCAAGAACTAAAGCCAATTTGAAGAACACAATTCAAGATCATAAAACTTTCAACCTTCTTGAATGAATTTCTCTGAAATAAACATGATTGGCGTGTGTGCGAGAGAACCCTACGCTATCTGAACTTACATAGCTCTTAGGGATCAAACCCATGGCAAAAATTTATAACAAAACTCGAGAACCTCGATGAACGCCTTGATCTATTCTCCTATTTTATCTTCTTGAACTTTTTTCCAAAACTCTAGCATGAATTAGGATTTGTGTAAACTGAACCAAATCAGTTTAGACCCCTATTTAATTACTAAAAATGAAACAAATCTGATAGGGTAAGGAAAAGACCAAAATACCCCTCTTAAATCTGGGTAACTTTCCTTAAATGGACAACCCGACTTCAAACATGCATGTCTCCCTCATACAAGCTCGAAATTTAGCAAACTCAATTGCATTGGAAAGAGGATTCCAAGACCTTTCATTTGATATCTTGTAGCCTACCTAACTCATCCAGTGCTGAATGTTATAGTCATTTGAAGTTGACCCAAAATTTAAAAGAACTAAGGAATGACTTGAATGAATTCTCTTTAATTCTTTTTGGAACTCAAGGTGCTATATCTAGTGACCTTAAAACTTAAGAAAAATTTAAATTCCTTGGTAGAAACTTACTCACTATGAAGGATGGTTCAAGTCTTAGCTCAAAATATTTTCCAGGGTGTTACAATATCTCCCCCTTGGGATCATTCATCCTCGAATGACGACTGGACTGGGTATTGAATGGGGTTACTCTTATTAAGGTCTGAGTCTGATTGTATGCTCTTACTATATTCAAGCTTAACCCAAATCATAAGGTTCGGGTTTTATACCTCTCTATAGAGAGTCTCATCCCAAGAACATTACTCTTTATCACCACATTCAATCAACATTGGGCTTATATCAAGAACTACCTCATGTTTAACAACACCACATTCAAGCTTAGTATTCTAACAACTCCATTGACTCTTACCAACCAAATCCCTAAGAAGTTCTCATTCTCTCATCATCCCTGTCATACCAACTAGGATTTCCTGCATACTACTCGAAACCAACTAAGGGCTCTCATTTAACTATTTCTCAGAGTAAAACCTCATCTTATCATCTCCCCCTTAGGTCTAAAGCTGACAGTTTTAGGCTATGGAGCTATTCCAACATCTCTAACTTGTTTACATCCTATTTTACTCTAACACTCAGGAGAATCTTATCTCATGACTACCGAACTTTCCATAAGTAGGTACTAAGACTTCTTTCTAAGGTGTTTCTCTTAACCTCTTCTGATTACATACCATCTCGGTACACCTCTTAAAGCTCTTATTACTCTTGTAACTTAGTCACACTTCACTGCCCTTATCTAAAGGTTAGGGTCTCTCAGTTGTACCACTCATATTCATTGCAGCTAACATCTCAGTTCCTCACCTACGCTATGCCAAGTTTACCAGATAAAATCCCAAGACTAACATCATCACCCTCATGTTTACACTTTTGGATCATGACACTCATCTCAAATTCAAGCTTAATGTTTATTACTAAAACCGAATATCAATACGAATGCTCGCCTACTATGCTATACCTCATTACTTGATCAGTTTTATAACCTTTTGAACATCATGACCCTCTCAACAAGTCATAAGACTAGCTTAGATCTATCACTTCATGAATACTTTGTACTTCTATTCAACACATACAGTTGGTCATTACTAACACAATGACACTTCATCACAACTCCTTTCTAGCTACAACACACTCTACCTCCTATGATCAAATCTTCACAACTCATCACTTCTTAGTCTACCCATAAGGAGAAACTCTTCATTAGTAACTTACTAGGTACATGACTATAGTAACATAGCTTGTCAAAACATCATCTCCCTTACTTAGATCACTAAACCTCTGCATACTTTTCTCTAACTCTGGGCTATTTCACTACTACTGCTCATAATCTCTTAATTCATACTATATTTTTGGGATGAAAATACTACCCAAGCTCTAAACATACTTCTTCATAAGGATCTCAGTTGAAACTAGGCTTAGATAAGAGAGTACAACTTACTTTTAACTTGAACACACAATTCAAATGAACATGATCGCAATTTATTTGAAAATCAACACTTAACTCACTCCTAGGCTTCTCTCAAGCCCCTCTGGAGTCTCATGACTTCCTCAAGATTTTGCTAAGAGTAACTCATCGATAAAGGATGAACTTTTCTATTCAATCACCTCTAGTAGGAGGGGTAATCAAATGAATCTAAGAAACGCCTGAGTATGAATAAATCTTTATGACATAGCTCTATTGCACGATTAAGAGTATGAAAGATGAGAAAGTTTTCTTAAATGTCTGTAGTCCCTTGTTTATGGAAGTGGGGCCCTCACAACCATAAACAAGATCATATTGACACAACTTCATAGACACCCTAGGACATTTGAACTTTGTGCTATGATACCAAAATTTTCACGACCCGAGTCTAAACCCTGGACGTGGCCGACACTCGAAGACCATTGCTGGTCCCCAAGAAAACCCTCATCTTGGCTGACTACAAGTGGAAGACTAACTCAAGCATACAAATGCTTAAAAACAGAATACAATTCATTGAACTCAATCACAAATCTTTAACTCAAATGAATAACTCTGAATAAAAATAATATATTCAACTCGCCATAAGGCACTCAACTCAATGAAATACAGTTCAACTCAAGATAATCAACTTAAGATACTCAAGGATAAAGCAACAATAAAAGATGCAATATATGGAAAGCTTTTAAAACAGTAGATAGCAACTCAATGTATTGAAAAACACAATAACAACTCAATTTGTATGTGAAAAAAATATAATTCTGTGGGAGATTCTCAAACCGAAAACCATCACTATGAGCTATGTGATGATACAACGTCTCACCCACGCTGCCAGAACTGTCCTATACTTTGTCGGGGTATAGAACCTCTCAACTAAGTGGATCCACTAGTCTATGCTAAAAATCATTAAGAAATCATCTAAAAAGTATGATCCTTTCTACCCACGTTGGCTACATGGTTTATGGAGACTTGAGTTATCTGAACTCGTCCCCATATCGGTGCTCAATACTACTCCCATAAAACATACTCAACTCATATGTTTAAAAACATAACTCTTTTTGTGGTTTGAGATTATTACTCAAAATCTTTCTCTAAAAAGAGATGTTACTCAAACTACTCAAAACTCTTTGGAAATCTCACTTTCCTCCTCTTTTAAATGTGAAAACATTTACTCTTGGGAATACTTAGTTCCCATATATCATTTTTAAAGAAAAACAACTTGACTCTACTCTTTCTCAACTCAAGTACTCAAGTCTTAAAACAAGTTTAGAAAATTTTGTAAAAGAATTCTCAGAATAAAGTTCATGTCAAATTATGGACATGAATGATTGAATTCGAGGTTTTCAATAACCATATATAGAACTCAATACTCTAAACTCAACAACTCAGAACTCAAGAACTTCAATGACACTACTCATCTCAAGAATGCTCAACTCACAGGGTTCATGCAGATTTATGGGCATGAACAACTCAACTCAAGGAATTCATGGGTAACATATAATAGTTCCATGATTAGGAATATAATCTCAATAGGGTTAGGAACTCAATAGTCAAGACTTAGAACTTGAAGATATTACTCCTCTCAAAGATACTCAATTTATGAAATTCATGCGGAATTTATAGGCATGAACGACTCCACTCGAGGGTCTACATAACAATATGGAACTAATGTATACGACTATTCTCATTGTCATACTTACTTCCTGAAAACTTAGCTCAAATAAATAGTTGATCTCAAAGGATTCACAATTGAACTCAAAGGCTTTCTTGAACTGTACTCTTAACTCTCTCTTGAATTTGAATTATGAATTCAAGAGTTATGATTCGTGTTATGAAAGATTTCGTGATGATAATGTGGATTCATGAATATACTCTCCTCATTCTCATATTCAGTTGCTCGAGTCTTGAAACAAATTATTTGAAATTGTAGAAAACTCCTCAAATGACTCAAAGGAACTTTCTCAAAATGTTCGAAAGAACTCTCAAGATTTAACTCTTAGTTCTATCTTGAATTTTAATTATGAATACAAGTTTATGATTTGTGATAGGAAAGATATCATGTTGATTAAAAGTGTTTTAGACAGTTAATCACGAGAAACGGTTGAAAAACACTGCCTGGGGAGCAACTCCGCGATGCGGACAAAAATTTTTCACTTCTGAGGAACAGGTCCGCGACGCGGACCTGGTACCTGTTTTCTATCCGACTTTTTCTTCTTTGTTTTCTAACCCCAATTCGCCTAGATTTGATTCTTTTTCTCAAATTCTCTTCCCACCACATATACACAATAATTTACTCATAAATGACTCTAAAATTGACATGATTTCCTCAAGAAGTCAACAACCCCATCCTAACTCAAGAACGAAAGCCAATTTCAAGAACACAATTCAAGATCATCAAACTTTCAACCTTTTAGAATGAATTTCGCTGAAATAAATATGATTGGCACGTGGGTGAATGAACCCAACGCTATGTAAACTTACATACCTCTTAGAGATCAAAACCATGGCCAAAATCTGCAATAAAACTCGAGAACCTCGATTAACACTTTGATCCTTTCTCCCATTTTCTCCTCTTTTCTCTTCTTGAACTCTTTTCTAAAACCCTAGTGTGAATTAGGATTTGTGTAAGCTGAACCAAATCAGTTTAGACCCCTATTTAATTAATAAAAATTAAATAAATCTGATAGGCTAAGGAAAAGACCAAAATACCCCTCTTAAATCTGGGTAACTTTCCTTAAATGGATTGCCCAACTTCAAATGGGCATATCTCTCTCATACAAGGTTGAAATTTAGCAAACTCGGTGTCATTGGAAAGAGGATTCCAAGAAATTTCATTTGATATTTTGTAGCCCACCTAACTCATCTTGTACTGAAGGTTATAGTCATTTGAAGTTGACCCAAAACTTAAAAGAACTAAGGAATGACTTGAATGAATTCTCTTTAATTCTTTTTAGAACTCAAGGTGCTATATCTAGTGACCTTAACACTTAAGAAAAATTTAAATTCCTTGGTAAAAACTTATTCACTACGAAGGATAGTTCAAGTCTTAGCTCAAAAAAATTTCTAGGGTGTTACACCCTTGACCTCTAAGTGAGAAGGATATGAGGCGATTACCCATACTCCTTAGAATAGGATACGAGGCGATTACCCTTATTCCTTTAAGTTGAACAAGAGGTGACTACCCACGTTCTTATAATGTGAAATGGACTAGAGGCGAGTACCCATGTCAAATGATGTTGGACATTGAGGTGACTACCCATGATCCTAAATAAAGGGACTAGAGGTGACTACCTATGATCCCATAGTAAGTTGGACAAGAGGCGACTATCCATGATCCTTTATGTAAGGCAAGAGACAAGTAACCATGAGCCTTTATAGAAAGGCAAGAAGTGATTCCCCATGTCTATAAAAGATAATCTAGAACATGTTATGATAGGTGATGAGTTGGGATGATTACTTGAGTTTGCCTTCTATGATGAGTAAGACTAGTGGTGGATTACCCATGTCTTGTCTAAGTATGAATTGAGGTTACTTCATGAAGTATCCCTTATAAGGTGAAAGGATCTATTATGTGCATTGATTATGCCTTATAACTTATGTTGTCTAACTCTTATGTTTATGTTGATGTTTATGCAAGCTATCATATTTAGTACATTTTTGTACTAACGCATACTCTTGCCTACATTACTTATCCAAATGTAGGGTTCAACATTCCCCAACTTTCATCCCTGTGGCTAGGATCTATAGTAGAGACAAGGTTGAAGATTGGTGAGTCCTCATAGCATTCGAGGAGTTGGCTACCATTTCCTTATGTTCTTTTTATTTTAATTTTGAACATTGTTGTATGGGTTGTGTTCCAAGTTTCTATTGTATTAGATGGCTTTTGAGACAAGTGTATGAGACTTCCGCTTCGTTTTATAAAGACTTTGATAATGTTCAAATGTTTTAAATCTCGTCAATTTCTATTATCTTGGCTATGAAAGCTAAGTGTCTTATATGAGGCCTCTCAGGGTCTTTTATACCATGTTACATCTAGGATGTACCCCTGGGTTGTCACAGCTGGGCTACAGAAGGAAAATTGGCTATTGGGAAGATGAAATACAATGGGAATATCAGAGAGAAAAAAGGAAACATGGCATTGATGACATTGTTTGTAGTGTGCTTGCTATAGTTACAACATTGATATGGAGGGAAATAAATGCTATTAGATTCCAACAAGCACCATTTGAGGCTGATCATATTTGTAAGGAAATTGTGTTGCACATTCATCTTCGAAGAAACACGATAATCAAATGGAAGTATGCATTACAAACACTTGTTTCATCTCGTGCTTAGATGATGATTAAGAACATGTACATATTCTACTTATTCTGGTAAAACTAGAAACTCCAATGGAGAGATATTCAAGTAAAATGGTTAGCATAATAGGATAGACTTAGTCGTTATCTTGTAGATCACAGTGGATAGTCCATATCCACTTGCTTTTTATTGTAAATACTTTTGGTATTAATGAAAGCTAAATTGTTAACCAAAAAAATGATTACTTCATTGATAGAGGAAGATTTCAAAAATGGGCACCAACACATGGTATTTAAAGAACCTAATGTTATGTTCGGCACCAACATAAGAAGAGACCTGATTAATCAATAACTCGTTTTCAAGAAAAAGTTCTCGCAAGCGGCATCTCAAATCCATTCTTCAACTACTTCTTCCCGCTCCGTTGCTGCTATTAGAAACATAAGGAACAGTGGAGGTAGAAACCCCATCAATTTTCAGTTTAATTTATCACGAAACACGAGCATAAGCATGGTTTGTCCAACACCAAACAAATCTATTTCATCAGCCACACCTCAACCAATTTCTTGAAGCGGAGGACCCTCCTCTAATGATCCAACCTACTTCAAAAATGATATTGTCTAACCACTAATACAAATTGAACCTGAATTTTGGCATTCCAATCCCCAAGAAGTAGCTAAGAAAATACTTAGCCCTACAACAAATTTCATCCAAAAAAACTCTCATATATACACAAAATTTTAATGAATTCATACTCACATATACCCTATCTTGCTTGTTCAAACCTCAGAAAGACAACCAAACACAAACATATGTTACCCATAATATGGTGTGGATTAAGACTGCAAATGAGCGGGTCGAATCAAATGAGTTGGTAAAAAATGAGATAAATAAAAATGGGTAAAAATACTCGACTTGATTCATATTTGAAATGTGTAAAAATTAGTTAGCAATAGATAATATGGGTATCCATATTTACCCATATTATTATAGTGATCATGTTTAAAGCTTTAAAATCAAAATCTCTTACTTCACTCTTCACTCCCACACCCCACCCCCACCTCACCCCACCCCAGCACAACGCCTCAAAAATTAATTTTTTAAAAATTTGGTGCCTTAAAATATTTATATTTATTTTTTTACTACTTCGCCCCCCACCACCACTACACCACCCCTACCAGCCCCTCCCCCCAGCCCCTTCCCGAAAGAAAAAAAATGTTTTAAAAAAAATGATTTTTTTCCTTATCCCTACCCCAACCACCTACACCTTAAAAAATATTAATGTCACTTTTCTTTCTTTTATAAATGAGTCTCTTTTACCCATTTAACTACCCACTATTAAATAGATAATATGAGTTTGACTCGTTCTTTACCCATTTTAAATGATTTGGCTACCCAACTCATTTAAGATGAGTAATTTAAATGGGTACCCATATATATCACCCATTTTTCCATCCCTAGTGTGGATTAATAAAATAATCCCACCCAAGAAATGGAGCATGCACCAAGCCAAATACGAAAAACTTTTCCAACCATCTGAACCCCAAAACTACAATCATTCTAATTATCAAAATGCATGGATGAATGTCTTCATTTCATGTATGGAAAGCTTCATATTCATAATCCTTACCACTCTTCATGAAAAAATTCAATCACCTAGTATACTTATTAGCGTTCAATCCAATGAGATTCCTTCATGCTTTTTTGAGATTTTCTCGAATCTTTACCAACTCAGTGGATTGAAGGGGGGAAAAATAGGGTCATCCAAAATAGAAAACTTCCCAAAAGTATCATCTCTTCAAGAGTAAAAGTAGATTAACCCCATGGAATAAAGTGTAGTCTCACTACACCACCTTTCGACCAACCCAAAAATCAAAATTTTATCTATATATACTCTATAAACTGAACTCATAATTGCTTCTTAAATTCAAGCAATTTTCTATACAGGGCGATGGATAGAAACCATCGTTTGAATCCATATCTTTCATTTGTTTTGTTGACCCCTCCGTCCATTACATATATGAAAGGAGATTTTAAATGGCTAGTCAGATTCAAATGAAAAAGTAATAGAAGGATGCTTCAAAGTTTGACCTTCAATCGAGGAGATAATCAGTTTCAAGAATGTGCTTTTCTTAGTTGTGGGATTCCACCAAGTGGTGAAATTATCAACTCTTCTCTTTCATCCACAACTAAGAAAAGCCTATTACTTAAACTAATTGTTTCATCGATTGAAGGTCCAACTTTGAAGCATCCTTCCAATCCTTTTCCATTCGAATCTGACTGGCAATTGAAAGTCTCCTTTCATGGATGTAATAGATTGAGAGATCAACAAAAAAAATCGGAAGATATGGGTTGAAATGATGGAGTCTGTCCATCACCCTGTATGGAAAGTTGCAGGAATTTAGGAAGCAGACATGAGTTTATTTTATAGAGCACACGGATAAAAAAATAATTTTTGGGTTGGTGGAAAGGTGTTGCTATGATACTAATACTTTTCTTTTTCCATGGGGTGAAACTACTATTACTCTTGAAGATATGATTATTTTGGAAGGCTTCTCTGTTTTAGGTGATCCTGTTTTGTCCCCACTTCAATCCACTATGTTGTACTATTCGAGAAAATCTTGAAAAAGCACGAATTAATCTAGGTGGTTGAATTTTTTCATGAACAATGGTAAGGATTATGAAGATGAAGCTTTCCATATTGGAAAGTGAAGGCATTCATCCATGCACTTTGGTAATCAAAATAATTGTAGTTTTGGAGTTCAATTGGTTAGGGAAGTCTTTTCATTTGGTTGGGTGCATGTCCCATTCTTTGGGTGAGAATATTTTATTAATCCACATCATAGTATGGGTAACATATGTTTGTGTTTTCTTATCTTTATGAGGTTTGAACAAGAAAGATCAGGTATCTGTGATTATGAATTCATAAATTTTTTGTGTATATATGAGATTTGTGAAAGCAAGATCGGATATAAGTAGTAGTATGCCTATGACCTCACCAACTTGTGAAAATATTTACCTGTTAAGTCCAAAACGACATTCAAAAGTTATGGAAATACTATTATTGAAACAATTTTCCCTACTATAGTGATCCTTATAATTTTCATTTTATTTCTCAAAGGAAGTCAAAATGATTTTTGATCAAAGTGCCTCCTCCAGATTCTTGAACCAAAGACACTTTTTTCTCAAGTTCCTCACAGTTTTCTTTGATGTTTTAGCTTGCTTTCTAACATCGTGACATTTTATCCTACAAGTGAAGGAAAACATGAAATTTCTCATTTTAACATGATATTAATTAATTTAACAAACATACAGAAAATGCCAGTAAATTATTAGAAGAACTGATACTTCTTATCCTCCAATTGACCTAAGTTCTTGGTTAAATGAGTATCAATAGAATGTTAGAAAGATGAGTTTATTCATGTCAACTTGTAGGGATGTCAAAGGTAACTAGATACTGGGATTTATGAGTAATATTCACATAACAAACTACTTGAAGGCTGAACTAACAACTCTGCGGCAGGGATTGAAATTAGCTCTAGCAAAGGGCTAGTACCATTGGAAATCAACAAAGACTACAAAGAAATCATCACCTTCATCATAGATAATCACCCATCTTACGAAAATCTTTTACATGATTTTAGGGATGAAGGATCTACTCAGGCAGATGGGTAACCCCAATACGCCATACCTACAGGGAAACCAACAAAGTGACAGATGCACTAGCGAGGGAGGGATCAAAATCATCATAAGCTAACTCCTTTTGTGCTTGGAAGTTCCACCCTTGTTTTTCTCAGACAAGCAAGATGCAGACAAATAAGGAACTCCATTTGTTAGGCTTACAAAGCCTCCTTTTGTAATATTAATTATACTAGTTTACCCCCTCCCCGAACACCATTAGTAGGTGTTCTACCAATGCCACTCCTATGTATTGGCACATATTATGAAATATAAGTTCCTTGTTTACCAGTAATTTTTTTTGTAGGGATACACATAAAATATTGTTCAGTTCAAAAAGATGAATCAAAATTTTTAGAATAAAAAGACAAATCTTCTGAAAAGGAGAACGCTACCGGATAACATAATGACTCCATAATAATCAATAATACTTATCTCGAAATGTAATTTCACTTGAATCATTATTTAAGGTGTAACCTATCAGGTAACTTCCACTTAGATGCAATAGAAGCGTTAAATTCGTGCCAAACTGATGAAACCAAGTTGTAAAAGTTAATCTTCAGAAGAAACTAAGAATTAAATTTCATGACAACATGATATTATATTATTTTCTTCCACCAAATTTGCATTCGTCACCTTCTCCTCCAGAGGCATGTTAAAGAGTAAGACAATATCATAGAAAATAGAAGTAAAATCGTAACTTTGAGGGTGTGTTTGAATAAATTTAATTCCTCAAGTTTCCCTTCATAATCCTTTTCAAATTTATCCAGCGCATGAAGCTCGTGATACAGTTCCTGAATGGAAATAAGTAGTCACACCTTCACCTTTGCATATAGAATAGACATTAACAATGTGGACCATATCAATCCTTGTAGACAAAATGCCATGTTATACCCCATTTTAACTCACGTCAAATAGTGTAACATATTGATGATTCCTAAATAATTAACTTAAGGAGTCGCCACCTAATTATTTTTTAAAGGTGAATGAGAACACCTAAATTTTTAACTAAGCAATACTAACATTAACTCCAATTAACAAACAAGAGGTTTAGAATTCATATCATGTATGTAGGAAACTATATCCAATATGTTTGCTATTTAACAGAGGAAGCAAATAGCTTATATCAGAACTTAAAATTAGCTATCAAATAAAGATACCAAATGCCATTAATTCATAACACTGACTTCAAATGAAGATTTACTCACGAAATGAAACTATTCTTTAATACATGACGGCCAAATCATGAAAGGAATATAACTTTAAATTAACTAAGTAACATTGATGGCAGGATGTGATTTTCTTGAGTTAAGCATAATAGTATATCAGATAGATGGAAAATGAAATAAAGAGAGGAGTATCACCAGTTGCGGAGCAGTGAACGAGGATGAGTTTGGTGGTTACTCAAAACTCTTCCTTAAACTCTCTTTATGAAATGATTCAGAGAAGAATAAAAAGAAAGCCTCTGTTGCTAAAGAGTCAAACTGAGATTAAGAATACCATCCAGAGGGAATAAATCGAGCATAAAGCAGTGATTTCTTTAGGTGTAGAAAAGAGCAAAAGGCTTGCCCCAAAATGAGTGCAAATGCAAGTATTTAAAGGGACGAACTAGGGCTTCTGGCTTACCATTTGGGAGGGATAACTGTTCGAATTTCAAATCCTCTGTTTGATGATTCTTACTCAGAAATCTCTAAAGTTTTTTGGCCTTTTGTTTACCGAATTAAAGAAAAGAGACGTGAATGAGGAAGAGAAAGAGAGCGTCTGGATTTTTCGTAGAAGAGAGAGGGGAGGCTTGCAAGAAAATGGAGAGTCTAAGCTCTGTCAATGATGAAAGGAAGATGAATTTTCTCCATAAATGGAGGAGGAAGGAGCGGCACTGAACAAACAGAAAAGATAAAACCTAATTTGGTTTTGGTTCTTTGAGATTTGGCTGATGTAAACACATGGGTTTGGGCCTATGTTTAGGCTATTTTCGGAAGAATTTTAGTATAAAATGTGGGCTGAACATTGGTCTGTTTCCATTATTTTAGGCTTCTAACTTAATAACTAAAACAATATGTATGATATGATGACAATTACTAATATACAAAATTAAATTATAAAATACAGATACAAAAAATGAAGTTATAGTTAATTTATTAAGTGCGAAGCTTGAAAGAGGGTGACAACAAATCCAACGTTTAGGGAAAAGAGATATATAAATAGTAATTTTGAAAAATTAAAATATATATGTCACATCCTGAGCCTACACCCTGGACGTGGCCAACACTCGAGAACCATTGTTGGCCCCCCAAGCGAACCCTCATCCTAGCTGACTATAAGCAGAAGACTAACTCAAGCATACATAAGAATCAAATTGATAGAAATGTTTAAGAATAATTTATTGAACCTCAAAACTTCACTGAATATACTAAGTATGAAGTATAAGATCTAAAGAAAATTTTTGAATATGAAAGACACTCCAAAATTGTCTATATATGAAGCCTCTAGTGTACGAATATAAGAGTTGGGACAAGACCCATAGCTCTTCAAGAGAACTACTATTAACAACTCACAAAACTGGAGTCCTCCGGAAGCAAGGAAGTCTCACTCAAAAGCTGACGAGAGGATGAACTGATCTCAATAGACACTTTTTGAGGATCCTAAGAACTTGTATCTGCTTCATTAAAAGATGCAGGTGGAATGACATCAGTACATTGAATGTACGAGTATGTAATAAAGCCGAATAACAAATAATTGAATTAAAGGACTGCAATAGATATATACTCAACCGAATGTAAAGAAATAAAGAAGTAAAATCATTAAAACTTTACCAAAATTACTTACTCATCTTTGAACTCAACATATTAAGTGATATAATAAAAATACACTTTTAACTCTATTTGGGAGATTCTCTAACTGACAACCATCACTACGAGATACATGATGATACAACGTCTCACCCACACTGCCAGAACTGTCCTATATCATGCCGGGATATAGGACACCTCAACTAAAAATAAGGATTCATCTAAAAAGTTTGATCCTGTACCCATGTTAGCAAGACATGGTTTATGAGGATTTGGAGTTGTCGGAACTCATCCCCATATTGGTGCTCAATACTACTCCCAATAATAGATATACTCATGCTCAAATGTATAAATCATACTCTTTCTCAGTTTTGAGATAATTGCTCAAACTATCCCCTTAAAAGAGGTATCTGCTCTGAAATATCTCTGAACCCATTGTCATTCAGAAAACAAGGTTTCTCTTTGATCAATGTAAAAATACTTTCTCTAGGTTGAGATAATTAATCAAAAGGGCCTCTTAATTAGGAGGTAACTACTCTATACTCGATTTTTTGAAAAACTCTTTTATTTTTCTCAAAATAATACTCTCTTTGTTCATGTAAAAATGAAACATTTGGGAAATACTTAGTTCCCTTATATTCATGCTCAAATCGTGGTTAAAAGTTTTTCACAAACTTCTCTTTACTTTCTCAAAAACTCAGTTTAAAACAAATATATGGGCATCAAAAGATTCTCAAAATTTATAACTCAAAATTGGGTTCTTAGTGAAATATAGATATGAACAAATCAAATCAAAGGTCTTAATAACAATATAGAAACTCAATACTCATAACTCAATAACTTAGAACTCAACGATACTACTCATCTCAAGAATACTCGATTCATAGGGTCCATGCTGAAATATAGACATTAACGAATCAAATCAAGAAATTTAATGCATAACATATAACAATTCCATAATTAGGAATAAAATTTCAAAAAGAATCAGGAACTCAAGAACTAAAAATCAACTCATCTCAAGAATAGTCAAATCTAGGGATAGAACCCTAGATTACTCTTTTACTGATATGAAAGTAGATGTAGGCCGTGAGGACGAACTAGTCCAATACTATGATAGTTGTACATTTATGAAATAACAATTTCTTGAAGAAGAACTTGATCAAAAGTCTTGAAACCCTAGCTTAGAGGAGAACAATCAGGAAAGCCTTTCTTGAGATTCTTGAATTAGTTTCTTGAAATCTCTATGGCCAAAATGATAATTTTCATTAGTGATTCGTAATTGTATGGAGAAATTTGAGTTGGAAAGAATGAAATTCTTGGAGAATGACTTAACCTTGAAGAAGATTGAAAGAATCTTGAATGAAAGTATTCTACTTTGATTTTTCCTAAGGATTTTGCCATAAGGTTTGAGAGAAAAGAGAATGTTGGATTAAGATCTGAAAACCTGATTGGTTTGGGCCTTTCATTAGTCAAGAAATTTGTTTAGAATTTTCTTAGAGGTAAAAAGACAAAAATGACCCTTATTAATATTTTCCGTCGGCTAATATGTCACTGCGCTGTATCAAATTATTACAATGATCATAACTTTTTGATAAAAACATGGATTTATGCGAAATTGGTGGCATTGAAAAGAGGATTAAAATATCTTTAATTTGATAGTTTATGGACCACGTACTTTTTTATATTATAAGAGATATGATCATTTGAAATTAACCCAAGTAGAATCTTACATCAAAACTTAATCGATATTGTCACGACCCAAGGTACCCCCTAGGCGTAACATGGCGTATAGGACCCCGAGAGGCCCCATACAAGCCATTTAGCATTCATAACATAAGAAATAGAATAAGAAGACTTAAAATAAAATTCAATATATCAAAGTTTCATAAAGAAAATCGGAAGTCTAAACACTTGTCTCATTAGCCATCTTGTACATAAGAATGAAATTGGGCCTAGCCCATACATCATGTCCAAAACTGAAAGTAAGAAGGAAAACTGTAAACAATGAAAATTTGTCCTCGAATCATGAGGACTCACCAAAGCTCGGAATCTCTCAATCAACCTCTAGCCATGAAACTGAGAACCCTGACTATCGGACCCTACAGTTGGGGAAATGTAGGCAAGAGTATGCATTAGTACAAAATATGTACCAAGTATGATAGCCATGCATATAAACAATTAAATCATGATAAAATAGGACATTTCATGACATGCAATGACCAAGCTAAAACATGATATAAAAAGGGTTAGAAATTATGAGTCGTAAAACATGGTCAATGCAAGCTAACATCTTTAAGTTCTTTGAGCACATGTGAGATACTTCTCTAAGTAACCTTAGTTCATTATTATTGTGGGAAGTAGCTTTAACCTACATAGAGACCATGTGAGATATAACATTATCCTCGGTGTCTCCCACACCGAAAAGGGTTATCCTACTTTCCAAGGTAAGAACCACAAAATTCTAGCTATTGTGGATCCACTAGATAATGTCTATCTAGAAAATCATCCTATGGGGGCACATAGGTAAGGGATAAGGAGATTGCTTCTAGAAACCCGACCTCTACTCACAGGAGAGATTTCATCTCAATATCCTCTCGGTGCTAAGCATAAATCCCACAGAATAGTCATTTTCTTACTTGTCCTCATTACCCATGGAAGGGCACGTCATCTTTCTAATCCAAGCTAGGTCATAGTTATAAGTTATCCAGGGAATGTCATCATTCAATAACCAATGCAAGCTAGGTTTCATTAGGACAGCTCCGTATCTTTGATTCATTTAGGTGAGAAGACCTTTCAACCTTAGAATCCTTACTATGTGAGAAAACCTTTCACAATCATACTTTCATGTGTTTATGAGAAAATCCTTTCAACAACACAAAAACAACATTATCATTGGTACTTCACTCTTAAACCATCCTTAATACATTTACATAAATTTCATAAGAACATGCTTAGTTTCATAAACTCTTCATTCATGATCCAAAACCCACATCATATCATCATAATTTAGAAAGCATGGGAATTACATGGGTTCATGGGGAATCATCATAAAACCAAAGAATTTCATCAATTAGTGCATAAGAGATCATAATTCCATCAATTAAATCAAAAATCAAGAGAACCCATAATATAGAAGAAAACCCTAACTCAATTGGGAATTTCTAACTTTGAAAATAGAGGAATTTGGGAACTCCATGAATGGAAGGAATCCATGGATGAAAACTATCATACCTCAATGTCAAAAGCTTGCCTTCAATGGTGGAATTGGAGACTTGCCTTGAATCCCTAGGTTGAACCTTTCTTCTTCAAGTTTCTAGAGAGAAATATTTTGGAGAGGAAGAACTTGATCTTCTTTGGTAAATTTAAGAGAATGACTTGAATAGGTAAGTTTTCTGGGTTAAAATTACTTATATAGGGGTTCTAGGTAAGGGAAAAATGACATAGTATCAAGATAAAATAATTAGAAAAAGACCTAACTGCCCTTAACTTACATCTAACGCAAACCTCTAGATGGAGGCCAACACAGGCAGTCAAGGACTTCACAGGCCATGGTGACAGTCGTGGTCCTTGACCAGTGGCTTGGGGAAAAGTTCCTTGTGGCCTAGCCCCTCCATGCCCACCTTGACAACCCGTTTGTCTCTTCATGAGCCATCTAGGGGATCGTGAGAGGAGCCTGCCTTGGGGAGGACACTATCCACTTCACCACGGGCACCATCACGAGTCGTGGTGCCCTTCACGAGGTGTCTAAGGGCTTCTGGGAGGGGAGCCCATCCTAGCCAACCACTGCCTAAGCTCCCACGAGTACCACCACGAGCCGTGGTGCCCTTCACGACCCGTGAGGGGATCCATGAAGGGTGTCTTGGCTCAATGGAGGGCTGGTGACCTCCCACTTGACTCCCTTTCTAAACTCCTTGATTCCAGGGTATTACATTATCTCCCCCTTGGGAACATTCTTCCTTGAATGGGATCCTAGATATCACATGAAGAAAAGAACTCTAAACTAGCAACCCATCATAAATGCACATATCCGAGGAGGAAACATCAACTCCAAGCTAAATCATGCTCAAAACATCATATCATGAAGTCTATATGCAACTCATACTGAAATGCACATAAAGATGTAGAAATCAATCAAATTGAGTCATTTTCTTAAAACTTGAGCTTTTTCATAATGATGCATAAAAGAGGAAATCATGGGAATATGTAAGACACATGACACCAAAAGAGTAAACCATGAAGAACTCATTACCTCAAGCTAGAGTAGGGGTATAAGGAAAGAGATGAGGATATCGGGATATCATATAGACCTTGACCTCCCAAATAGCATCCTCAACTAACAGATTCATCCACAACACTTTCACAGAAGCAATTTCTTTATTTCTCAACTTCTTGAATTGTCGGTCTAAATCCTCAATCGAAACTTCTTCGTAAGAAAGATTCTCCATAACTCCCAAACCTTCTAAGGGAACTATAGATGTCGAATCACCAATACATTTCTTCAACAGGGATACATGGAAAACTAGATGCACCGATGCCAATTCATTAGACAAATCAAGCTCATAAGCAACCTTATCAATATGCCTCAAAATATGATATGGGCCTATATAAAGGGAACTAAACTTCCCTTTCTTACCAAACCTCATTACACCCTTCATGGGTGAGATTTTCAAATAGACCCAATCGTTAACTTCAAACTCAAGATCTCTCCATCTAACATCGGTATATGACTTTTGTCGACTTTGAGCCATTTTCAACCTTTCTCTAATAAGTTGAACTTTTTTCATGGCCTCATGTACCAACTCGGGACCTATTAGGGCAACTTCACCCACCTCAAACCAACCTATAGGAGATCTACACCTCCTACCATACAATGCCTCAAATGGAGCCATACCAATACTCGAGTGATAACTATTGTTGTATGCAAACTCAATCAAAGGCAAGTGATCATCCCAATTACCCTTGAAATCGATCACACAAGCTCTCAACATATCTTCCAAAGTTTGGATAGTATACTCCGCTTTCCCATAGGTTTGGGTATGAAAGGTCGTACGAAGCTTTACACGAGTTCCAAGATGAGAAGTGAATTGGGTACCATGACCAGAGATAATGGATAAAGTCACTCAATGCAACTTTACCATCTCCCTCAAATACAACTTAGCATAGTCCTCCACCGAATAAGAAATCTTGATGGGAATAAAATGAGCTGATTTCGTCATTCGATCTACTATGACCCAAATCGAGTCATATTATCGCTGGGTGTGAGGCAAATTAACAATAAGGTCCATATTCAAATCTTCCCACTTCCAAGTAGGAATGTAAATGTCTTGGGACAAACCTTCCGTTTCTGATGCTCAACCTTCACTTGTTTACAATTAGGATACTTAGCCACAAATCTCGCAATATCTTTCTTCATCCCATTCGACCAATAGAGCTCCTACAAATAACAATACATCTTGGTGGCTCCCAGATGAATGGAATACCTAGAACTGTGGGCTTCTCACAAGATCTGTCTCCTCAAGTCATTGATAACATCCAAATATACTTCTTGAAAAGAAATATAAACAATCGTATGCAATATATTTACCCAACTATGAGTCGGGGTCGATCCCGCAGAGAATATGAAAGAATATTGTCAATAGAAAATATTTAACTCAATAGTCGTTATATAACAATGGGGGGATTTAATTTGAAATAAAATAAAAAAATAATAAAAATAGCTTCGAACTAAATATTTATTTATATTCAAATTATTAAAAATAACTAGGAATGTGTTCCCCATAAGCTCATAACGTGGTAATCCTAGTAATAGCAATCCCCTCCTAGTGTATTACATGCAAAGTGATAAATTAGATATCTCTAAATTCTTGGAACGGTATCTAGAGAATTTCACCCCACACCTTGGTCCGGCTACGTGTGTATAATTTACTAACCCTTACCTTTACCTCATATTAGACGTCACATCGATGTATGGCTTAGTTTTCACTCTCGAACCAATCAACATTAATTATATTAGATAGTATCACACTAAATCTATGTTGATAATTCTTTTCTCATTAATTACCTCCTTGGTCCGGCAAGTAGTAATGAGGCTAGTTCTAACGCGTGCACTCGTTAAAAGGACTTCTAAGCGAAAGAATTATCAATGCATACATAACACTATTCAGGAATTGCTTAGTTACTATTCATACTTTGTTAATCGCTTATGGTTCCCACAACCCTAGTTATGAAATTTAGCTACTCATTATCTCAAAAATACAATCAAAATTTATTAAAATAAATATGCTTGTGTTAATCATAAAAAGTTAAGAACAATAGCTAAACTATCTTTTATTAATCCTGAATACAAATAAATAATAAAGGAGAATAAAGAATAAACCACAATTTTCCAGCCTCCACGGCGGCTCTTCCAAAGTTCCTAAGCTAGAAGAAAATTTATATTGTGTATTGTTTCTTGGTTCTTGGCTCCCTCCAAGAATAACTTTTCATGCACTATTTATAGATATGGAAACCTTAAATAAAATAATTGAATCCAAATTAAATTAGGATTCCAAAACCAAAAGGAATTGGATTCCTTTTTTTTCCGTGAAACTGTCCGCGTGATTTGCGCCGCCTCAATATTTGAGGGGCCTTCTTTGGCTGCCATGTGGCAGTAAGTTGATTTGGGAATTTCTCAGCCGCCATTTGCCATATATATGAATATATTATTTTATTCAATTTAATTCATTAAACTGTCTGTTTGATTTCTTTCTTCAACCTTCCATCTTTAATTCGTTTTAGTTCCAAACTTCCTCATTTTTCTACCAATTTAATCCTACAAATAAAATACACAATTTAGGACAATCCATAAAATTTATGCTAAAAAAGGATAAATATAAATAATAAATATGAGGTAAATAATGATTAAAAATATGTATTTTGACCTCACATCAACACCCCACACTTAAACTTTTGTTCGTCCTCGAGCAAATATTAAAACTCATCTAAAAAAATATCATTCTAGCAATGTCATTACTTTGGTTAATACAAACAATTAGGCCATATACCAATTTCAAAACATCACGTAGAATTCTCAATCATTATGCAAGACATCCAAATAAACAACAAATTTCTAACCTCCTAACCTCAAGGAAGGGCTTTGAACTCATCAAATTTAAGCTTGCTCACCTACTCTCATCAAAGAAAGTTAATAAAATCACTTATCTATCATGAAACAGGTTCCCTCACAAGAAGAAATAGTCCACACACTCAAATCAAAAGATTAAATATAAATTAAGGACTTAGCATCAAAGAACACTTTCACACTCACAATGAAAATTCACATGTATGCATAAAGAACCATATGCTTTCCCATTATGTACGTTTCCACTAATTAATCATGCTTGAATAGAATCACATAGGACTTTAACGGGTTGTAACGTAGGCTAGGGGACGGGTAGGAAAACTATATAATAGTGACTTACACTTTCTTAAGCACTTTGCAATTTTAGACTTCATCACCCATTATTTTCTTCTCTTTATTTTTAGCCCTCTCTTCAACAATTATTTCACAAGTAATTCTCATCATCTCAAGAATGTTAGAATCATTTTTTTTAAAGTTTTCCTTCATAATAGCCACACTCAACTTATGTATTTTACATGTGTTAAGGTGCACGATATCCTTGGAAGGATTAGGGCCATCATCAAGGTAACTTCTTTTGTTCATCTTTTTTTTTTCTTCATATCTCATTCTTTCAAATAGGGCATTTTAAGCACTTTATAGCTATCATTGATTACCTTTTCACTCAACTATCCCTTTTTCTTCAGAATTAGCAATTAGAATAAGTCTATGCTATAATGCTCAAGGAAGCAAGGTGCAAAAACTAGAGATTCAACAAAAATAGTTTAGGGAAAAATATGGCTACCAACAAAAGGCTACAGGCTCAAAAGGGCTAAGTAGTGATATAGTAGTTGAAAAGGCTAAAATTTACCAGACAAATCAAAGAAAGCCTATTATCATCTCCTAAACAAAGCAACACTTTTTATTTCGCTTCAATAACATGTATGACAAGTTCTAGACTAAAATGCAAAATATGGAATAAACAAAATCTCACCACACATGGCACAAGTATCAATCAAGTTGGATCAATTCCACTTTTAAGAGAGACATGATCATAACAAACTACAAAATAAAATAAGTTATATACAAAGTCAGAACCATGAACCTAGATATAAAAAAGTTTGCAATTTCACTAGCAATCAAGCATTCACAAGAAAGTACTACTCATAATTCGGCCCAAATAGTAAGTATCACATAACTCAAAAGGATCTTTTCTTTTCTCTCCAAAAAAAAATTAAAACAAATTTTTTCTAAAAATAAAATTTATTCCTAAAAAATAAAAGACACTCGGTTCAAAGGGACTAATGCTCAATAAAAGAATCGAAAACAAAAGCCAAGGAACCCATCTTAATAAAAAAAAAGACTCAATAAAACAGTAAAAACTAGAAATTTATTCCTCCACCCCACTAAAAAGATGTTATGTCCCCAAAGCATTAAATAAAATTTAAACCAAGGGTTAAGAAAACTCCCTGAGGCCTTAGGCCTAGCTAGTAGCATGTTCTCTTAATTTTCATCAAGGGTCGTCACCCCACACTTAAGCTCAAACATGTTTTTTTTTGGGTACTCAGACTTTCCCTAATCTGCAAAAACAAGAGAAAAAGAAAAAAAAGTGATACTAATAAAATAAAATAAAAAGAAAAGAAAAGAAAAGAAGTTACACTACTAATTGGGTTGCCTCCCAATAAGCACTTAATTTAACGTCGCGGCACGACACCATCAATTTTACTATTTTTCCTTCCACTTTGAAGATATGAATTGCACCCCTAATTTCACATCAATTTTTCTATTACGCTCAAGGGGTGGTGGTATAAAAATAAAGATCCCAAACAATAGATATCGCATTATGCACTTCTTGGATCCTAAGTGAGGAATGTAATTCTCCGATGTTGGAACAATAAATTCAAGAATATAGACACATTGTTCCTCCTCCATACACTCTTCTATAGGCTCAGATGGTTCGATTAATTTCTCATCATCTAAACATAATGTAGAAAAATGATTGGAATGAGGTCCAATGCGCCCTAACTTATTACTTGCATTATTTTTTACATCATCTTATTTACACATACTAGAGTTTTAAAATAATAATATTATCTACTTCATTACATAACTCTAGTTCACTCTTCTCAACAGTGACAACATCAATAACAGTATGATCAAGCAATTGGCCCTCAACTTTTAGCTCTTCAAGTTGACTTATAAGTATTTTTTCTTCCTCACACATATTATTACTAAATTGTTGGGTGTCATATGAATTAATCTTTGCACTCAAATCACAATCTAAATAATAGAGATCAAATTCAAATTTATATTCACTACTGTGCTTACATATTGATTTATAACAAAGTATTAACAAATCTTTCATATACCCATACAACTTATCTTCTTGAGAAAAAATTAACCTATAAGAATCAATAATATCAGAAGTGCAAGAATTGCAAGAACACTTATCACTACATACTTTTTTAGATGACATCTCAAGAAGAGTAAAAAAAAATGATAATAATAATAATAAAAAAATTTAAACTAATCCTAAGAAACAAAAAAGGACTACAAGTCAAAATAAATACTAAAGACAATTTCTATGCCACATTCCCCGGCAGCGGCACCATTCTTGATAACGTCCAAATATACTTCTTGAAAGGAAATATAAATGATCGTATGTAATATATTTACCTAACTATGAGTCGGGGTCGATCCCACATAGAATATGAAATAATATTGTCAATAGCAAATATTTAACTCAATAGTCGTTATACAACAATGGGGGGATTTAATTTGAAATAAAATAAAAAAATGATAAAAATAGCTTTGAAGTAAATATTTATTTATATTTAGATTATTAAAAATAACTAGGAATGTGTTCCCCATAAGCTCATAACGTAGTAATCCTAGTAATAACAATCCTCTCTTAGTGTATTACATGCAAACTGATAAGTTAGGTATCTCTAAATCCTTGGTCTGACATCTAGAAAATTTCACCACGCACCTTGGTCCGGCTACGTGTGTATAATTTACTAACCCTTACCTTTACCTCATATTAGACGTCACATCAATGTATGGCTTGGTTTTCACCCTCGCACCAATCGACATTAATTCTATTAGATAGTATCACACTAAATCTATGTTGATAATTCTTTTCTCATTAATTACCTCCTTCGCCCGGCAAGTAGTAATGAGACGAGTTCTAACGCGTGCACTCGTTAAAAGTAATTCTAAGCAAAAGAATTATCAATGCATGCATAACACTATTCAAGAATTGCTTAGTTACTATTCATACTTTGTTAATCGCTTATGGTTCCGACAACCCTAGTTATGAAATTTAGCTACTCATTATCTAAAAAACACAATCAAAATTTATTAAAATAAATATGCTTGTGTTAATTATAAAAATTTAATAACAATAGCTAAACTATCTTTTATTAATCACAAATACAAATAAATAATAAAGGAGAAGAAAGAATAAACCACAATTTTCCGGCCTCCACGGCGGCTCTTCCAAAGTTCCTAAGCTAGAAGAAAATTTATATTGTGTATTGTTTCTTGGTGCTTGGCTCCCTCCAAGAATAACTTTTCATGCCCTATTTATAGATATAGAAATCCTAAATAAAATAATTGAATCCAAATTAAATTAGGATTCCAAAACCAAAAGGAATTGGATTCCTTTTTTTTCGTGAAACTGTCAGCGTGAATTGTGCCTCCTCAATATTTGAGGGGCCTTCTTTGGCTGCCACGTGGCAATAACTTGATTTGGGAATTGCTCCGCTGCCATTTGCCATATATATGAATATATTATTTTAGGGAAAATTATAGAAATCACATACTTTTAAGGAAAAATTACAATCTATCCCTTAAAGTTTATAATTACAGAAATTCCTCAAACGGATACAATAATATAAGCGCTGATACTTTAATCTGATGCGCAAGATACATTAATCGTTAAGTAAGATACATTACATTGTATACATGATACACTAATCTGATGTACATTTTATACATGATATACTAATCTGATGAACGAGATACACTAATCTGATGCCCTGATACATTAATCTGATGCGCGAGATACACTAATCTGATGCGCTAAAATGAGGGATTTTGGAGATTTGTTAAACTTATAGGGGATAATAGTAATAAGTAAACTAAAAGGTGGGATTTCTGTAATTTTTCCATTATTTTATTCAATTTAATCCATTAAGTTGTCTGTTTGATTTCCTTGTTCAACCTTCTATCTTTAATTCGTTTTAGCTCCAAACTTCCTCATTTTCCACCAATTTAATCCTACAAATAAAATACACAATTTAGGACAATCCATAAAATTTATGCTAAAAAAGGATAAATATAAATAATAAATATGAGGCAAATAATTATTAAAAATATGTATTTTGACCTCACATCAGTCATCAACAATGGGAACAGATAAAGGACCTTGGTATCTAAGTACATCATCTCCCCCTTGAGAGAAAGCCTCTACAAACTTGTTAAGCACTACTTCCTTCAATTCAACCAAAGTTGGATCAAGACCTTGCTTAGCTTTCACATCCGTTACAATAGACGACTCTGAGCCGTTGTGAACCATAACACCACCCTTGGTAGAGTCCACTAACTGAACACCAAACCGGGACAATCTATGAACATTCCAAACTAACACCTTTTTATCACCCTCAATATGTTCAACACTTCCCATGGATAATCAACTAAGGGCATCTGCCACCACATTCGTTTTACCGGGGTGATAGAGAACACTCATATCATAATCTTTCAATAACTCAAGTCACCTTCTTTGGCAAAGATTTATATCCTTTTGATTAAACACATATTCTAAACTCTTATGGTCGGTAAAAACATCCACATGAATACCATACAAATAGTGCCTCCAAATATTTAAGGCGAAAACAACCGCCGCTAGTTCAAGGTCATGGGTAGGATAATTCTTTTCATGATTCTTAAGTTTCCTTGAAGCATAGGCACTAAACTTCCTATTTTCATAAGTACACATCCTAACCTAATTCTCGAGGCATCACAATAAACAACAAAACCAACAGTCCCTTTCGGCAAGGTCAACACCGGAGCGGAAGTCAATCTATCCTTCAACTCCTGAAAACTCTTCTCACATGCTTCAGACCATATGAACTTAGCCTTCTTTTGAGTCAATGGAAAGGCAATCGAAGAAAACCCCTCAAAAACCTTCTGTAGTAACTAGCTAAACCCAAGAAACTTCTAATATCCGAAGGAGATAGAGGTCTAGGCCAATTCTTGAATGCATCCGTCTTATTAGAATCTACCTCAATACCCTTACTTGAAACAATGTGACCAAGAAAAGCTAGAGACCTTAGCCAAAACTCACATTTGCTAAACTTTGCAAAGAGTTGTTGGTCCTTGAGAATTTGAAACACAATCATCAAATGATTGATGTGATCATCCTCACTTCTTGAATAGATTAATATATCATCAATCAACACAATCACAAATATGTCAAGTTATTGTCTAAACACCCTATTCATCAAATCCATAAAAATGGCTGGAGCATTAGTCAAACAAAAAGACATCACCAAAAATTCAAAATGACCATATCGGGTTCTGAAAGCCATTTTTGGAATGTCATTTTCCTTCATCCCCAATTGGTGATAACCCGACCGAAGTTCAATCTTAGAGTAGTAACTTGCTCCTTGAAGTTGGTCAAACATATCATCTATCCTTGGAAAATGATACTTATTCTTAACGGTAACCTTATGCAACTATCGATAGTCTATACACATACGAAGAGAACCATCCTTCTTTCTAACAAACAAGAATGGAGCACCTCATAGAGAGATACTCGGTCGGATGAAACCCTTATCAAACAAATCTATCAATTGTTCTTTCAACTCCTTTAGTTCTGTCGGAGCCATTAGCTAAGGAGAAATAGAGATAGGTTGCGTATTTGGGAGAAGGTCAATACCGAAGTCTATTTCCCTTTCGGGAGGAATACCAGATAATTGATCTTGGAACACTTTCGAAAACTCATTAACAACGGTGACCGACTCAAGAGTAGGGGTTTTAGAATCCACATCCCTCACCCTAACTAGATGGTATATGAAACCCTTATAAATCATCTTTCTTGCTTTAAGACAAGAGGCAAACTGAACCTTAGGTGTAGAATTTCCCCTTTCCACTCTAGGACAGGCTCATTCGAGAATTTAAAACATGTAAGGCATGACCATTATTTGAAAATTAAAAAGCTTAAGTAAGAAATAACATGTGAATCATGAAATATGGTCAAATACATTAATATTAAGGACATAAGAAAAGTTTTGAAGAAACATAGTCATTTTAGGGGATATTAACTTTAACCGACAATAAGACCATGAGAGCTCTATCATGGAATCTGGTATATCCCTTATACCAAAAGAAGGGGAATCTACTTTCCAAGGTAGAATCCGTACATATCATCTTGTGCTAAAGTGGATCCACTAGCTAGGTCATTTAAGACAATCCTACGAGGGCACATAGTTTGGGACTAAAGGTTTCCACTAAAGACTACCCTTTTGGAGCCTCCGCCTTAAATTCCTCTCAGTGCTAAGTCTAAATTCCATCGGAATAGATAAAAGTTAAGTATCAATATAACAAAGGAAAGGCAACGATCAATACCAATCCACATCAAAAGATAGAATAGCTCCTTATAAAAAAATCAACATATATGAGAAAACATTTCACCAATATGAATCTATACATGAGAAATACCTTTCACAATCATGATCATAATAACTTGTGAGAAAATGTTTCACCGTAAAATGATACTGTCACGCCCCGAGGCTACCCCCTTGACATAACACGGGACCTAGGATCGCGAGTGACCCCAAGCTAACCCTGTGTCTGTCATATTTCAAGCATACTGAGATATGTACTATGTGGAAGTTAAAACAATGGATAACTGAAAGTGGGCAAAAACCAAACTAGTCTGAATATAAAAAATATAATGAAAGTCTAGTGATGACTGAAACACTACTTAACAACTCAAGTTGTATCTACTACTATGTATGAAAAGCCTCTAATTGAGTTAAGTTGCTGGGACATGCCCCCAACTAACTCTATCAAAACAAAAACAAAAAATAATGACTAAAATGAAAGCATGTCTATTGTCCTCGGAATATGAAGACTCACCACTGAAGCTACTGAATGTGGACCGAGAATCGATCTAAACGTTAACTGGATGCTGAGTACATGAACCTACATTATGAAAGGATGTAGCGTAGAGTATACGTCAGTACTTGGAATGTACTGAGCCTGTAGGATATAGCTACTAAGCAGAATAAAAGACATATAAGTTGAACAATACATAACTGAGCAATGATGTAATCTGAGCAGAGATATAGATACTGAAATATAACTGAAAAACTAAACTGAATACAATGACCAAGTGCTAATCATGAAGATAACATGATGAACTGTGTATTGATATAAATGCTAAAAATCGGGTCAATGCACTAAGAGTCTGACTGTGGGAGCTATTATTAACCGACATAAACCAAGTGAGATAAACCTGGAGTCCGATGTATACGCCCTATCAAGAGGACCTAATATACCTTGCCAAGGGTATAAAGGCATGACTGTGGCATGATCATTAATATTGATGCCCAACAGAGGGGACTTATAATCCTATGGGGGCACGTAGTTCTAGGACTGTGAGGGTACACTGAACCCTATTCCAACTCGGTGCTAAGTCTACTCCCAACTGAATATGTATATGACACAAATGTAACTTAAATACTGAATAGCTCAAAATACTGACATGCAATCTGAGAATGTAATATTTATGTACTGATAATGTGATATTCGAAATCTGGAGCATGTTGTTTAACTAACCTAGCAAGTATAATTCATGAACTAAGATAATTTATACAAACTAGGGTTCTGAGTTTCATACAAGGAATGAAGCAACGTTTCCAAGAAAACCTGTTATTTAGACTATGGATTATATAACAGCTGAAATCCCAATAAATTCCAAAGATTTTACAAACCCTAGGTCTAAACAAGCTATGTTGAATCAAGGAACTTACTGGATTCTAGGGACCTCATGGATGAAAGGAACCCACTAGTGAAATACCACATACATAGTGACAAAATCTATGGAGAAATCCTTTGGATTTTGGGGCTGAAACTTGAAGAACACCACTGCTTGTTCTTGAAAGTAACTTGCACCTCTTTCTCTTTTTTTTTTCGTTCTAATTTGGATTATTTTTTTAGCATGAGGTTCTAGGTATGTCTGACTAGGTTATTAGGCTTAGACAGAGTAAAACAATGTAGTTTAGGCATCAAATGATGTAGTTTAAGTGCCTAATGCATAGGGAAAAGGACCAAAACGACCCTGACTTAAAACAGACGAGTGCCATCTACTACAGGACTGACGGGCCATTGTTTGAACTACCAACCACCATTTGGAGTTGTCGTTAATGCTCTTCCCAACAGGGCTTCACTATAATGAGCATAATGCTTTACTATGAGCTTGGATTTTATCAAACTTGGTGGCGTTGGAAAGATGATTCAATTATCTTTAATTTGATAGGTCATGGGCCACCTAATTCATTTTGTGCTAAAAGATATGACCATTTGAAGTTGACCCAACAACCATTTTCCTCTAAATAGTTGTTGCCTCACCTATTATGGTCTGTAGGTCCAACCGCGGACTGTACCAGTCGACCGTGGGTGGGATCAGAGACCATAAAAAATGGACCTTAATGATGAAACCCCACCTACGGTATGTGGTTCTACCTACGGTCCGTGGGTGGTTCCGTTGGTACTGACACCAGTCTTTATGAAAACTAGGATTTTCTCTATTTTGATATCCGAGGTGTTACATTATCTTCCCCTTGGGAACATTCGTCCTCGAATAAAGTCTAAACAAGCTGAGTATGGAGAGAATGAGCTGTAATCCCTACCACTAAGTACTAGAAACTGATATCTAACTGAAGTGAGTTCCAAGAACATGAAAATATGCTGAAATGCAAGAATAAATGATGGAACAAGATACTGAGACTGAGTTATACAAGAGTAAACTGAGATACTGGAGAGGAACTATTACCTCAAGATGAAATGGAATCATAAGGAAAGAGGTGAGGATACTTGGCCATCATGGCCACTTCTACTTCCCAAGTAGCTCCCTCTACAGACTGACTCCTCCACAAAACCTTTACTAAAACGACTTTCTTATTTCTCAACCTACACACTTGACGGTCAAGAATTTCAACTGGAACCTCTTCATAAGTGAGACTATCCTTCACAGCCACATTCTCTAATGGTACTATTGATGCTGGATCACCACACACTTCTTCAACAAGGAAATGTGAAAGACTTGATGAACCGTTGTTAGTTCTGCTGGCAACTCTAACTCATAATCCACATTACCAACCCTCTTCGGGATTCTGTAAGGACCTACATATCTAGGACTGAGCTTCCCTTTCTTGCCAAATCTCATCACCCCGTTCATAGGTGACACCTTTAGGAAAACCCAATCATCGATTTTGAACTCTAAGTCCCTTCTCCTCACATATGCATAGGACTTTTGACGACTATGGGATGTCTTTAGTCTATCTCTGATGAGATGAAATTTGTCCATAGCCTCATGAATCAAATCTGGCCCAATCAAGGCTGCTTCACCTACTTCAAACCAACCAATTGGGGACCTGCATCTACGCCCATATAGTGCCTTATACGAGGCCATCTGAATACTAAAATGAAATCTATTATTATATGATAAATCTATAAGAGGTAGATGATCATACCAACTACCCTTGAAATCAATCACACAAGCTCTCAACATGTCCTCTAAGGTCTGAATGGTACGCTCTACCTGACCATCCGTCTATGGATGAAATGTTGTACTGAGATTTACCTGAGTACCAAGACCTTTCTGAAATGACTTTCAGAAATGAGAGGTAAATTGAGGACCTATATCTGAGATGATAGACAAAGGAACCCCATGCAATCTGACTATCTCATTGATGTAGAGTTTGGCGTAGTCCTCCGCTGAATCTTTAGTCTTGACAACCAAGAAGTGAGCGGACTTTGTGACTATGTCCACTATCACCCAAATGGAGTCATGTTGTCTGTGTGTATGAGGTAAACCCGTAATGAAGTCCATGTTTATCACTTCCCACTTCCATGTAGGAATGTTAATATCTTGATTCATACCTCCTGGTTTCTGATGTTCTACCTTAACCTGTTGACAGTTAGGACACTTAGCACAAAATCTGCTATGTCTCTCTTTATGTCGTTCCACCAAAAGACTTCACATAGATCATGGTACATCTTAGTGTCACATCGATGAATGGAATACTTGGAGTTATGATCTTCTGTAAGGATCTGCTGCCTCAACTCACCCACATTAGGAACACATAGGCGACCCTGGTAACGAAGCACACCATCTCCCCCTTGGAGAAAATCTCAACTTTCTACTGATGAAATACACTTTTCAACTGAAGCATATAGGATCACTATCTTATTTTTCCTTAACCTCTGCTACCAATGAAGATTCTGACCCATTCTGAACTATCACACCACCATTTGATGTGTCCGTAAGGCAAACTACTAAGCGAGCAAGTCGGCGAACATTTTTGGCTAACTATTTCTTTTCTTCCTCAACATGTGCTACACTACCCATAGATAGTCTGCTGAGAGCATCGACCACTACATTGGCCTTACCAAGATGGTAAAGCACATTCATGTCATAGTCTTTGAGGAATTCAAACCTCTCCTCTGACGAAGATTCAACTCTTTATGGGTGAACACATACTGGAGGCTCTTATTATCTGTGAACACATCAAAATGAACACCATACTAGTAATGCCTCCAAATCTTTAGGGCAAATACTACGGCTACAAGCTTGAGGTCATGAGTCGGGTGGTTCTTCTCATGGACCTTAAGTTATCTAGAAACATAAGCTATGACCTTACTTCATTGCATCCACACACAACCTAAGCCGACCCTGGATGCATCACAATAAATGACATACCCGTATGAACCATTTGGTAGAGTCTAGACAGGAGCTGTAGTCAACCTAGTCTTTGGTTCTGAGAAATTTTTCTCATATTCATCTGACCACTGAAATTTGACCTTCTTCTGAGTCAACTTGGTCAATGGGGAAGCTATGGATGAAAATCCTTCAACAAATCTCGTGTAATAACCGACCGAACCCAATAAACTTCTGATATCTATTGGAGAGGTGGGTCAGGGCCAGTGCTTCACTGCCTCAATTTTCTGAGAATCCACTCAGATCCCTTTGCTAGATACCATATGACCAAGGAAAGAGAACGATTGTAACTAGAATTCACGTTTGCTAAACTTAGAGAATAACTGGGGATCGTCAAGAGTTTGCAGAACAACTCTCAGATGAGTCGCATGCTCCTCCTCACTCCAAGAATAAATGAGGATATCATCGATAAAGACGATAACGAACAAGTCCAAATATTGTTTGAACACCCTGTTCATTAGGTCCATGAAAGTTGTAGGAGCATTTGTCAGTCCAAAAGATATAACTACAAATTTATAATGACCATAACGAGTCCTGAAGGCTGTGTTCGGAATGTCACTATCTCTAACTCTGAGCTGATGATAGTCGGATTTGCGGTCTATTTTAGAAAAGCAACTAGCACCCTGAAGTTGGTCGAAAAAGTCATCATCCTGGGGATGTGATACTTATTCTTGATGGTAACTTTGTTCAACTAACGATAGTCAATGCACATTTTGAGAGAACCATCTTTTTTTACACCAACTACACTAGAGCACCCTATGGAGAGATACTAGGTCTGATTAAGCCCTTAGCTAGAAGTTCTTTCAACTGCTCTTTCAATTCCTTAGGCTCGGTTGGAGCTATTCTGTAAGGAGAAATCGAAATAGGCTGGGTATCTTGGAGGAGATTTATTCCAAAGTCGATTTCCCTTTTGGGAGGAACTCTGAAAAGATCTTCTGGGAACACTTTCGGGAACTCATTTACTACAGGGACTGACTCAAGAGTTGGGGTTTCAGAGTTTGAATCCTTAACTTGAACAAGATGATAAATATACCCTTTGGAAATCATTTTCCTAGCCTTAAGGTAAGAGATGAATCGACCCATAGCCAGTGAGCTACTACCCTTCCATTTTAAGACTAGCTTGTTTGGAAATTGAAACTGAACGATCCTAATTATACAATTGACTGAGGCATAACATGAATGTAACAAACCATGCCAAAAATGATGTCAAAATCTACCATTTCTTACTATACAAGATCTGCTGAGGTGACTTTCTAGACACTGTGACATGGCTATTTATGTATACCTGTCTAGCTATAACTGTGTCACCAACTAGAGTAGAGACTAAGAATGGTTCAGAGAGAGTTTATTGATTGACACTGAATTTACTGCTATATAGGGAGTTACAAAAGACAGTGTAGCCCCTGGATCTAACAATGCATAAACATCTAAATGAAAGACTCGTAACGTACCAGTGACCACATCAGGAGAATCTTCCTGGTCCTGGTGAGCCTAAAGAGCATACAACCTGTTTTAGGGCTGATCGCCACCTGTACCAGATGAAGCACCTTGCTGAGTTGCACGACCTGATGGTGCTGCAGAAGCTGTAAACTAAGCCATATTGTTGTTACCTCCTTACCCATGTCTGGCAGAAGGGTAATCCTTCAACCTATGACCAGACTAACCACACCCAAAACACCCTTCCCTGCCTGTAAGACACTCGCCCGAATGGTTCTTACCACACTTTGGACAAGTTGGGAAAGTCATGTTACCTGAAGTACTCCCTAGAGACATAAAGTCTGATGCCCTACCTTTCTTATCATGTCGAAACCTGGGGGTGGAGCACTAGCTTATGAATATGTTGGGGCTGTAGACCTCTACTGAAACTGTGAGCGATTCCCACTTCCCGACTTTTGGTGTGAGTATTCATAATTTCCAGTTCTTGCTTTTTTATTATCCTTACCCTTTTCCCTAAGCTTATCTCCCTCAACCTTCTTAGAATGAGTCATGAGTCATGAGATATCCATATCCCCTAATATCATAGCTTTCCTGCACTCGGTCTTTACTATATCGAATACTCCAAACAAGAACTTGATCATTTGTGCCCTCAAATCAACAAACATATGTAGAGCATACTGGAGAGTTGAGTGAAATTTAGTCCGTATTCTTGCAATGACATTGAACCTTGCTTCAAGTTCAAAAACTCTTGTGCCTTATCTTCCCTCAACTCCCTTGGGAAGAACCTGTAACACCCCACTACTAGAAAGACTTAGAATTAGAAAGAGTCATTTTTCGAAAGAATGAAAATCTGGAAATTTGACAAAAAATAAGTTAAGTGAGTTTTGGGTCAACTTCAAACGACCATAACTCCTATCTCAAGATGAGTTAGGTGTGATACAAGACACCGTAGGAAATATCTTTGAATTATCTTTCCAATACCGCCAAATTTGCACGATTTAGAGTTTGTATGAGGGAGATATGGCCATTTGAAGTTGGGTTGTCTAGATAAGGAAAGTCAAAACCGGATTTTAGAAGGGTACTTTGGTCTTTTCACTACCCTATTAATTAATTTCTTTTTTGGTAATTAAGTTGGGGTCTAAATTGATTTGGTTCAGTTTACACTTCATCTAAAAGAGTTAGGGTTTTGAGAGAAGAGAAAAGAAGAGAAGAAAAGAGGAGAAGAAGCAAGGATTCGTCGATTTCTTGAGGAATTGAGTGCGGGTTTCACCAAGGATTCAATCCTACGAGGTATGTGAGTTCACACAACATTGGGTTCGTTCACCCATTCACCAAACATGTTTATTTCAGTATGATTTTCTTCCTAAAAGATTGAGACTTTAATGTTCTTGAGTTGTATTCTTGAATTGCTTCTGTTCTTGAATTTGGGATGAGATTGGGGAGTTCTTGAGAGTTTAAGGTCGATTATTAGAGTTGTTTTGACTTAGATTCTTGTGTACATGTGCTGGCTATCTGAATCTAAAGAGGAATTGAGAAAAACAACTGAGTTTAGGTGAATAGGGATTAGAAAACGAAGAAGGAACAAGTTGGGCAAATCTGGGTACAATGTCCGCGTCGCGGACCTGTTCCTTAGGATTGACAAAATTTTCTTCGCGTCGCGGAGTGGTCATGGACTGTTCTGCCTCAAAAGTTATTTTGCAACCAAATAATTAAATTCATCTCCGCATTGCGAACTTGCTTCCAGACAGTGATTTCTTGATATTTTCTCATGTTTAACTATCTAAAAACACTCCTAAACATCATGAGATCTTTCCTATCACATATCACAATCCTTAAATCCATAATTCAATTCAAGGAAAGTTAAGAGTCAAGTCAAGATAAGTTAAGAGTCAGGTCAAGAGAAGTTAAGAGCCAAGTCAAGAGAAGTTCATAGAGTCTTCGAAAAGTCTTTTACAAATGTTTTAACTTTGTTTTAAGACCTGATATTTGAATTGAGTAAAGAGTAAAAGATTTGAAGTTCATTTCTTCAAAAGAGTATTCGGGACTATGTATTCCCAAAGATTTTAAAAAGTTTTCACATTTAAATAAGAAAGGAAACTGAGATTTCCAAAAGAGCCTTTGAACTAGTTTTCAGTAAAGAGTAAATGCTTTCATAATTAAGCAAGAGAGGAAACTTGGATTTCCAAGATAGACTTTGAGCTAACTTTTGAGAAATTATCTCAAACCACAGAAAGAAGTATGTTTTTAAACATAAGAGCTAGTATTATATTTTGGAAGTAGTATTGAGCATCAATATGGGGGAAAGTTCAGAAAACTCCCAGCCCCCATAAACCATGTAGCCATCATGGGTAGAAAAGGGTCATACTTTTTAGATCATTCCTTAGTGCTTTTTAGCATAGAATAGTGGATCCACTTAGTAGTCAAGTTCTATTCCCTTGGCAAGGTATATGACAGCCCTGGCAGCGTGAGGCAAAATGTTGTATCATCACAGTAGCTCTTAAGTGATGGTTGTCAGTTAGAGAAGCTCCCACAACAGTATTTTGTATTCTTATATACACAGTGTTAATTGTATTTTTATATACATCCAGAGTTTATATTGTATCTTTGCATACAAACATAGTTACTATTGTATTTCTAAATTCACAGAGTTGTTATCCATGTTTTAAAAGCTTTTCTTTATATTGCATTTATTTTATTGCTTTATATTGAAATGAGTTAAGTTGAGTTGAGTTGAGCCCAGGTATGTTCTTTCAGTTCCTTTCAAGGTTATGTGTTGTTTTAGAATTCCTTTCGCATGCTCGTACATTCAATGTATTGATGCCAGTGGGCCTGAATCTTATTATGATGCATATTCAGGTAATCAAGATCAGCATCCAGTGCATCGTTGATCCAGTTGAGCTTCAAAGTTCTTGGTGAGCCTTCTTGCTTCCAGGGGAGCCCTTTTTTCATTACTTTATCATTTTAGCTCATTAGGAAGTCGTGGGTCTTTTCCTGATGTCCATCTCAGTTTTAGTGGCTTCATAGATAGACAGTCAGTTAGTCATTTGTCTTTACCTTGTTATTGGCTTATGTTCATATTTGAGTTGCCACTTTGGCTAAGTTAAATATTTATTTCTAAAACCTTATGAGTTTAGTTTGAGACAGTTGATTATCTTGCATTTTAGTTATTTTCTTAATGCTTAAAGTCTTTCGCTGAGTAAGTAAGTCAGGCCAAGGGTTCACTTGGGGCCATAAATGGTTCTCGAGTGCCAGTCCCTCCCAGGGTGTAGGCTCAAGGTGTGACAAACTTAGTATCAGAGCCAAGAGTTCAAGAGTCCTAGGGAGTCTATGAATCCTTGTCTGTAAAGTCCTAGTTATCTGTGTGAAGCACGCCACATCTATAATTAGGAGGCTACAATTTTTAGGAACTATCTCACTTCTTTCATACTCATTTCCTGCGATAGAGTGTATCTATATAAAAGTTTCTTTCCAACTCGTGCTTGCGCGTGTCTTTCAGATCATGCCTCCACAAAAGCTGTAAGAGGTCGTTCGGCTAGATGAAATGTTGAACCACAGGAACAAAGGGTACCTAATGCACCAGAAGTGCAACCCCAAGGAGAGGTCACCAATGCTGAGTTCCGTGAGGCCATCCGGATGTTGAGCCAAGTTGTGACCAACCAAGCTGGGTAACAGAGAGAGAATCATCAGGAAGTGGTTGATACTTTGAGGATCTGTGAGTTTTAAAGATGAACCCTCCAAGCTTCACTGGTTCAAGTGTTACTGAGGATCCAGAGAATTTTGTTGAAGAGCTTCAAAAGGTTTTTGAGATTATGCATGTTGCTGATACTGAGAGGGTGGAACTAGTTTCATACCAAATGAAGGGTGTATCTAGGATATGGTTTGACGAATGGAAGAAAAACCGAACTGAGGTAGCAGCACCTGTGAGTTGGGCTTGTTTTGAGGAAGCCTTCTTAGGGTGTGTCTTTCCTCGAGAACTGAGAGAGGCTAAGGTACGAGAGTTCCTCACACTTAAGCAGGAATCTATGAGTGTTCATGAGTACAGTCTGAAGTTCACACAGCTTTCCCGCTATGCTCCATAGATGGTTGCTGACATGATGAGCAGGATGAGTTTATTCGTTACTGGGTTGTCTCGCATGTCAAGCAAGGAAGGCAAGACAACTATGTTGATAGGGGATATGGATATAGCAAGGCTAATGATCCATGTTCAACAAGATGAGGAGGACAAGCTGGGGGATAGAGAGAAGTTCAAGAATAAGAGGGTTAAGACATCAGTGAATGAGTCCGGGCAGCAGAAGAGTAATGTGAACCAGTCTTCCTTCCAACAGAAACAAAAGGGACCTTCTCCATCATCTGCTAGTGCACCTACACCAAAGAACAAATGTGAGTACAATAGTAAGAATTTTAGAGCTAAACCTGCCTATTCTCAGGGTAGTTTGACACAAGGGGGCAGTAAGCCTCCTGTATGTGCTAAGTGTGGTAGGAACCACTCAGAAACGTGTTGTGATGGCTCCACTGGTTGTTTCAAGTGTGGCTAGAATGGTTGTTTTATGCGAGAGTGTCCAAAGAAAAAGAAGGGTAACGGTAATTGGGGTAATAGAGCCTAGACTTTTTCAGTTGCTTCACCAGAAAAAGTTGCATCTAGAGGAGCTACTTCAGGGGCAGGCGGAAGAGGAAACCGTCTTTATGATATCACTAGTCGCCAAGAGCAAGAGGATTCACCAGATGTTGTCACTGGTATGATCCAAGTCTTTAACTTTAATGTTTATGCTTTCCTAGATCCAAGAGCGATTTTATCCTTTGTAACTCTGTATGTTGCGATGAATTTTGATTTTCTTCCTGAGCAACTTCTTGAGCCCTTCAATGTTTCTACACATGTTGGTGAGTCTATTCTAGCAAAGAGAGTCTATCGTGATTGTACAATTTTCGTAAATCAAAAGATTACCACGGTTGACTTAGTTGAGTTAGATATGGTAGATTCTGATGTCATTTTAGGTATGGATTTGCTTCATGCCTGTTATGCATCAATAGATTGTAGAACTCGAGTAGTCAAGTTCCAGTTTCCTAGTGAACCAATTATAGAGTGGAAGAGCAGTTCAATAGTGCCTAAGGGTCATTTTATTTCATACCTTAAAGCGAGAAAGTTAGTTTCCAAGGGGTGTGTCTATCACTTGGTCCGATTTAATGACTCTAGTGTTGAGATACCTCCTATTCAGTCAGTTCCAATAGTAAAAGAGGTTCCAGAAGTCTTTCCCGATGATCTTCCCAGAGTTCCTCCTGAGAGGGAAATAGACTTCGGTATATATATATTCTTCCAGATACTTCTCCTATATCTATTCCGCCATATAGAATGGCACCATCAGAGTTAAAAGAGTTGAAAAAGCAATTAAGAGTAAGGGAATGTGATATTCCAAAGACAGATTTCAGGACCCATTATGGTCACTATGAGTTTCTGGTCATTTTGTTCAGTTTAACCAATGCACCTGCATCGTTCACGGACCTTATGAATAGAGTATTCAAGCCTTATTTAGATATGTTTGTTATCGTATTCATTGATGATATAGTAATCTATTCAAGGAATGAGAAAGATCATGCTAGCCATCTCAGATTAGTTCTCTAAACTCTAAAGGATAGAGAGTTGTATGCTAAGTTCTCAAAATGTGAGTTTTGGCTTGAGTTTGTGGCATTTTTGGGTCACATTGTTTCCGGTGATGGTATTAGAGTTGACACTCAGAAAATAGAGGCAGTGCAGAATTGGCGTAGACCCACATCTCCAACTGATATTAAGAGTTTCTTGGGGTTGGCTGACTATTATAGAAGGTTCGTAGAGGGGTTGTCATCTATTTCATCCCCTTTGACCAAGTTAACTCAGAAATCAGCTAAGTTTCAATGGTCTGAAGCTTGTGAGTAAAGATTTCAGGAATTTAAAAAAAGGTTGACTACTTCCCCAGTATTGACCTTACCAGAAGGTACTCAAGGTTTTGTTGTATATTATGATGCGTCTAGAGTTGATTTGGGTTGTGTATTGATGCATAATGGAAAGGTTATGACTTATGCCTCCAGACAGTTGAAAGTTCACGAGAAAAATTACCCAACCCATGATCTAGAATTGGTTGCCGTGGTATTTGCTTTGAAAATATGGCGTCACTATCTTTATGGTGTTCATGTGGATGTTTTCACCGATCACAAGAGTCTTCAATATGTGTTTAGTCAGAAATAGCTTAATCTCAGACAAAGGAGGTGGTTAGAACTACTCAAGGATTATGACATGAGTATTCTTTATCACCCAAGTAAGGCTAATGTTGTTGATGATGCCTTGAGCAGATTGTCTATGGGTAGTACCACCCATTTTGAGGAAGATAAGAAAGAGCTAGCGAGAGATGTGCATAGACTTCCACGATTAGGAATTTGACTAATGGATTCCATTTGGGTGTTGAAGCTAGGTGTTAGATGTTACACCCTAACCTAGTAAGAGTAGTCTCATTCGAGGATGAATGTTCTCAAGGGGGAGATATTGTAACACCCCGCTACTAGAAAGACTTAGAATTAGAAAGAGTCATTTTTGGAAAGAATGAAAATCTTGAAATTTGACAAAAATTAAGTCAAGTATCAGTTTTGGGTCAACTTCAAATGACCATAACTCCTATATCAGGATGAGTTAGGTGTGCTACAAGATACCGTAGTAAATATCTTTGAATTATCTTTCCAACACCGCCAAAGTTTCACGATTTTGAGTTTGTATGAATGATATATGGCCATTTGAAATTGGGCTATCTAGATAAGGAAAGTCAAAACCAGATTTTAGAAAGGTACTTTGGTCTTTTCACTACCCTATTAATTAATTTCATTTTTGGTAATTAAGTTGGGGTCTAAACTGATTTGGTTTAGTTTACGCTTTATCAAAAAGAGTTGGGGTTTTGAGAGAAGAGAAAAGAAGAGGAGAAGAAGCAAGTATTCATCGATTTCTTGATGAATTGAGTGCGGGTTTGGCCAAGGATTCAATCCTACGAGGCATGTGAGTTCACACAGCATTGGGTTTGGTCACCCATGCGCCAAACATGTTTATTTCAGTATGATTTTTGTTCTAAAATATTGCGACTTTGAGGTTCATGAGTTGTATTCTTGAATTGCTTTCGTTCTTGAATTTGGGATGAGATTGAGGAGTTCTTGAGAGTTTAAGGTCGATTGTTAGAGCTCTTTTTAGTTAGATTCTTGTGTACATGTACTGGCTATCTGAATCTAAAGTGGAATTGAGAAAAAGAACCGAGTTTAGGCGAATTGGGGTTAAAAACGAAGAAGGAACAAATCAGGCAAATCTGGGTACCAGGTCCGCGACGCGGACAAGTTCCTCAGGATTGACCAATATTTCTCCGCATCGTGGAGTGGTCACGAACTGTTCTGCCTCAAAAATTATTTCACGACAAAATAATAAAATGCATCTCCGTGTCACGGACTTGCTTCCAGACAGTGATTTCTTGATCTTTTCTCATGTTTAACTATCTAAAAACACTCCTAAGCATCGTGAGATCTTTCCTATCACAAATCACAATCCTTGAATCCATAATTCAATTCAGGGAAAGTTAAGAGTCAAGTCAAGAGAAGTTAAGAGTCAATTTAAGAGAAGTTAAGAGCCAAGTCAAGAGAAGTTCATAGAGTCCTCCAAAAGTTTTTTACAAATGTTTTAACTTTGTTTTAAGACCTGATATTTGAGTTGAGTAAAGAGTAAAATATTTGAAGTTCATTTCTTCAAAAGAGTATATCGTGACTATGTATTCCCAAAGATTTTAAAATATTTTCACATTTAAATAACAAAGGAAACTGATATTTCCAAAAGAGCCATTGAGCTAATTTTCAATAAAGAGTAAATGCTTTCATAATTAAGCAAGAGAGGAAACTTTGATTTCCAAGATAACTTTTGAGCTAAGTTTTGAGCAATTATCTCAAACCACAGAAAGAGTATGTTTTTAAACATAAGAACTAGTATTATAATTTGGGAGTAGTATTGAGCACCGATATGGGGGATAGTTCAGACAACTCCCAGCCCTCATAAATCATGTAGCCATTATGGGTAGAAAAGGGTCATACTTTTTAGATGATTTTTAAGTGCTTTTAAGCATAGACTAGTGGATCCACTTAGTAGTTAGGTTCTATGCCCTTGGCAAGGTATAGGACGGTCCTGGCAGCATGAGGCAAAATGATGTATCATCACAATAACTCTTAAGTGATGGTTGTCTGTTAGAGAAACTCCCACAACAATATTTTGTATTCTTATATACACAGAGTTAATTGTATTTTTATATACATCCAGAGTTTATATTGTATCTTTTCATACATACAGAGTTACTATTGTATTTCTAAATACACAGTGTTGTTATCCATGTTTTAAAAGCTTTTCTTTATATTGCATTTATTTTATTTCTTTATATTGAAATGAGTTAAGTTGAGTTAAGTTGAGTTGAGTTGAGCCCAGGTATGTTCTTTCAGTTCCTTTCAAGGTAATGTCTTGTTTTAGAATCCCCCTCTCATACTCGTACCTTCAATGTACTGATGTCAGTTGGCCTGCATCTTATTATGATGTAGATTCAGGTAACCAGGATCAACATCCAGCACATCGTTGATCCAGTTGAGCTTCAGTGTTGTTGGTGAGCCTCATTGATTTCGGAAGATCACCTTTTTCAATACTTTATCATTTTAACTCATTAGGATGTTGTGGGTCTTGTCCCGACGTCCATATCAATTTTAGAGGCTTCATAGATAGACAGTCAGTTAGTCATTTGTCTTTACCTTATTATTGGTTTATGTTCATATTTGAGTTGCCACTTTGGCTAAGTTAAATGTTTATTTCTAAAACATTATGAGTATAGTTTGAGACAGTTGATTATCTTGCATTTGAGTTCTTTTCTTAATACTTAAAGTCTTCCGCTGAGTAAGTAAGCCAGACCAAGGGTTCGCTTGGAGGCCAACAATGGTTCTCGAGGAACAGTCCCACCCAGGGTATAGTCTTGGGGTGTGACAGAACCTATCCAGAAAAGCTACAGTAAAACAATCCAAAGTCACAAGAGCTACATCCGCACCCCTATTTTCTTTCAACTGAGTGAACCAGATATGAGCCACATCCTTAAGTTGATAGGATGCTAACTCAACACTCTTAGTACCTGTCACTTTCCTTACCCCAAGAATCTTATTAAACTCATCAATGAAGTTTTATAGGTCCTCACCAACTTTCAACCCTAGAAACTCAGGCGGATTCATTCGAACAAATTCTCGAACCTTAGCTGCAACTGATCCACCGTTAGTGTTTGGAAGAACTGTGGCCTGCTGATTGTTCTGATTGGCTACACTCTGAGCCAAGAACAGGATCACATTTAAAAATTCTACATTCGTAACCTCATGGTTTGAGACTGGAGGAACTGTGTTAGCATTGCGTGCATTAGCATTCCGTACGTTAGCACTACGAGGAGGCATGATCTGAAACACATAATGACAGATTAGAAAAGAGAAGTTGAATCATACCTCATGCACGATAAGAATAGCAAGAAGGTGAAGTTTTTCTTAAGACTTTGTAGCCTCCCCCTCATAGATGTGGCGCGCTTCACACCCATGAAAGAGACTCTACATAGTGAGGCTTTTAGACATCCTAGGACTCTTGAACCTAATGCTCTGATACCAAGTTTGTCACGACTCGAGTCTACCCCTTTGACGTAACACGGGACCTAGGATCATGAGTGACCCCAAGCTAACCATGTGTCTAGCAAATATCAAGCATACTGAGAATAATTGAATAAAACATGTACTATGAGGAAGCTAAAACAATGGATAACTAAAAGTGGGAAAAACCCAATTAGTCTGAATATATAAAATATAATGAAAGTCTAGTGATGACTGAAACATCACTTAAAAACTCAAGATGCATTTACTACTATGTCTGAAAAGCCTTTAACTGAGTTGAGTTGCTGGGACATGCCCCCCAGCTAACTCTAACAAACCTGAAACTAAAAATAATGACTAAAATGAAAGAATGTCTATTGTCCTCATAATATGAGGACTCACTACTGAAGCTATTTAATGCGGACTAAGAATCGATCTAAGCATGATCTGGATGTTGAGTACCTGAACCTACATCATAAAAGGATGTAGCTTAGGGTATGTGTCAGTACTTGGAATGTACTAGCATGCATTATAGAAATACTAAGCTGAATAAAAGATATATAAGCTGAACAATACATAACTAAGAAATGATGTAATATGAACAGAGATTTAGATACTGGAATATATCTCAAAAACTAAACTGAATGCAATGACCAAGTACTAATCATGAATATAACATGCTGAACTGTATACTAATATAAATGTTGAAAATCTGGTCAATGCACTAAGAGTCTTACTATGGGAGCTACCATTAACCGACATAAACCATGTGAGCTAAACGTGGAGTCCGATGTATATGCCCCATCGAGAGGACCCAATATACCTTGCCAGGGGTATAATGGCATGAATGTGGCGTGATCACTAATACTGGTACCCAACAAAGAGGACTTATAATCCTATGGAGGCATACAGTTCTGGGACTATGAGGGTACGCTAAACCCTAGTTCAACTCGGTGCTAAGTCTACTCCCCACTAAATATGTATATGACACAAATGTAACTGAAATATGGAATAGCTCAAAATACTGACATGCAATCTGAGAATGCAACATTTATGTACTGATAATGTGACATTCAAAATCTAGAGCATGATTATCTATTTAATTGACCTAGCAAGTATAACTCATGAACTAATAGAATTTATACAAACTAAGGTTCTGAGTTTTATACAAGGAATGAAGCAACATTTCCAAAAAAACCCTGTTATTTAGACTATTGATTATATAGCAGCTGAAATCACAATAAACTCCCAAAATTTTATGAACCTTAGGTCTAAACAAGCTAAGTAGAATCAAGGAACTGATTGAATTATAGGAACATAGTGGATAAAAGGAGCCCACCAGTGAAATCTCACATACATGGTGAGGAAATCTATGGAGAACTCCTTTAGATTTCCAGGCTGAAACTTGAAGAACATGTTGCTTGTTCATGAGAGCAACTATCACCTCTTTCTCTTCTTTTCGTTCTAATTTGGATGATTTTTGGAGAATAAGGGTTCTGGGTATGTCTGACTAGGTTATTAGGCTTAGACTGAGTAAAATGACGTAGATTAGGCATCAAACGACGTAGTTTAAGTGACTAATGCATAGGGAAAGGACCAAAATGAACCTGACTTAAAAATGATGAGTTCCATATACTACAAGACTGACGGGCTGTCGTTTGAACTACCAATCGTCGGTTGGGGTCGTCGTTCATGCTCTACCCAATAGGGTTTCATTAAAACGAGCATAACTTTTAACTTCGAGCTTGAATTTTAGTAAACTCAGTGGCGTTGGAATGAGGACTCAATTATCTTTAATTTGATAGTTCATGGGCCACCTAATTCATTTTTTGCTAAGAGATATGACTGTTTGAAGTTGACCCAACAACTATTTTCCTCTAAATAGTTGTTGACCCTCACCTACGGTCAGACCTATGATCCATAGGTCCAACCACGGACCGTACTGGTTGACAGTGGGTGGGATCAGAGACCATAAAAAA
>JAJOOS010000473.1:0-105379 GCA_029582725.1 Solanum chiquidenum
TCTAAAATTCGGGTTAGACCCATTTCCCACTCAATTTGACCCCCTGAATAAGAATATGAAGTCGAATTTCCGAAATCATGCATGGATTTTGAGATATACGGAAATTACAATTATAGGTGTTTCCGAAGCACATTTTCGGGCATTTTTGGGGTCGTTTCAGTTCTGGTAGCATGGGCTAGACTTTGTATCATCACATAGCTCATAGTGATGGTTGTCGGTTAGAGAATCTCCCAGACATAGTTATTTTGTATTTTTGCATACAAACCAAGTTATTATTGTATATTCCATACATTGAGTTGTTATCTACTATTTTCAGAGCATTTCTTTATATTGCATCTTTATCACTTCTTTATATTGAAATGAGTTATGTTGAGTTGAGTTGAGACGAGGTAAGTTGTTTCTTCAGTTCCAGTTCAAGCTTATGTCTTGTTTTAGATTTCCTCTCACATGGTCATACATTCCATGTATTGACGTTATTTGGCCTGCATCTTTTATGATGCAGATACAGGTAACCACGATCAGCATCCAACGCTTCGTTGATCCAGTTGAGCTCCAGAGTTATTGGTGAGCCTCCTTGCTTCCGAAGGATCCCTTGTTTACTTTTAGTCATTTTATTTTGTTATTAGGATGTCGTGTGTTTTATCCTGACGTCCTTCTTAATTGGTAGAGTCTTCATAGATAGATAAACACTAGTTCATGAGTCTTTTCATTTTTAGTTGTTCATGTTGAGACTTGAGTTGCCTCTTTGGCTAGTTGAATGTTTATTATTAAAACATTCTTACTTTATATTTTGAGACAGTTGAGTAAAGTTTATCTTTTAAGTTTATCTTATGCTCAGTAAGTCTTCCGCTGAGAGTTGAGACAAGCTAAGGGTTCGCTTGGGGCCAACAAAGGTTCTTGATTGCCGGCCACGTCCAGGGTGTAGGCTCGGGGCGTGGCAAAAGGTTATGTTGTTATCATACTCCAAAAACTTTGATGCACCTAGAATAGCTTGTGTGGATTTGAATGGCCTTGACTCAGCTTACTCAAACTTAGAAGAATAGAAGGACCATAGCAACTTAATTGAGTCAGTTTGTAAGAAATTCCTTTGAAGCGTGTGTCCATCAGAAAATGAAATGCTTGTTTTAGTTCTTCATCCTCTTCTCCAATTTCATCCTGAGGTTGAGGGTGACAAGGTGCCTGAGGAGTTTAATTCACACACTAAAATCTAGTTTAAATGGAGAAAGATTGTCCAAGCCTTATAAAGAGACCACACATCTAATTAATTACCAATGTGCTGGGACTTCTTTTCATTCTCTAACATAGACTTTGCTGCCCTCCTCAACATCATCATACACCTTCCAGAAGATGAAGTTACTTTTGATAGTCTGAGCAACAACCTCATTAGCCCAAGTGTCTTGATTAAGAATAAGTGAGCTGAATTCTAAAGAGCCATTTTTTTTGCACTCTAGCAGCGTGCCAAAAGATGTCCCATTGTACATATCAAGGAAAAAGGAGGACGATACAAATTTTTTTTTCTTTCTTGAGAAACATCTACCGTAGAAGTAGAACGTTTCTCTGCCTCCCAGAAGCTTTATTTCCTCCTCAAAGTTGCAGAAGGGGAACTACTAGACAAGGTTCACGAGATGAACCTCCCATTCTCGAAGAACCATATAGTTCCGCATTATCATCTCAAGCTCGGATCGCCAATAAGTGCATCATTTCCCGATTTGATATCTAACAAAGAAGGTGGTATACGTGGGAGGGGGAGAGAGAGTCTGTTCTTCCCTTCTCTGGTTCAGAAAAAGGAATTTACTATCATCATTTAGTTTTTTTTTACTATCTGATCATTTAGAGGATACTTACAAATTTCAAGTTTTCCTTATTTAACATGCTTTGCCAACATTTAATTTTTGTAGTAATGGTGGTTGCAAGGTGGCTTGCGCGCACCTTAATTAATTCACTATATATGTTTGATACTCCCACTTATACAAGTACCTAACAAGTCTATATATCACAACCTGTGCTTTCACCAATGAAAAGAAAATCACATAATATTTTTGGCCTCTTTGAACATTTGGTTTCACTAAAGCTCAGGCAAACATCATTGACCACGAAGTTACATCTTGACTTCACCATAGTCCCAACATATATCGTCACTTCAAAAATAATCTAATAGTGTAATAAAAATTATACTTTTGGTACAGAAAAATTAGTAACCCATTTGGAAAAAGATAATAACATATAATTTCTTTCCAAAGTGAACTACTCCCTACGTTTAAAAAAGAATGACCTAGTTTGACTTGGAACAAAGTTTAAGAAAAGAAAGAGGACTTTTTAATCTTGTGGTTCTAATTTAAAGTTATGTCAAATGTATAAAAATACCTTTAATCTTGTGGCCTTAAACAAGCCACATGGAAAGTTGAAGTTAAATTGTTGCCAAAAAAGGAAACCATGCCATTCTTTTTGAAATGGAGGGAGTACTAATGGTGGTAATCTAAAGAGAGATATAGTATAGTATTTTGTAATACAAAGGACTTTCTTTCTTTATTAGCTCCCAGCATTTTCTTTATTTTTGCTTTCTTCATTTATCATCTCCAATGCTTTCTTTATTTATCAGCTCCAACATTTGCAAGGAAATAAATAGGTTACGGTGCAAATCAGTATAGGAATATGATGCAAATCGCAAATAAAAGCACACATTTACGGTGTAAAATACAAAAAATCATTAATTCACTGTATACTTTCGGTGACACATGTACACAATGATTTTAATGGCATATGAATCTAGGAAGAGCCGTTGACTTATTCTCACTTCACTTCTATTGACACGTGTATCCTCATTCAATTGATATTATAATTAAATCAGGGAAATGATGTCTCCTTATTCTCACTTCACTTCAAGTAAAAACTTTCTTGGATCCTTCATTTTACAATCCTGAACAAAGAGGAACGTCTGAAAATAAGTTGAAAGAAGAAGATTATGAGTATGATAATGATTAATAGTTAGAAATATTGAAGTCCATGTATCATTACTACTTCAATCATGGCGTAATTCCATATCCAATATCAAAGAAACTGATTAATTACATCAACGATTTAATCCCAAACTTGAAATTTCGTGGAGTGACACTGGCGACTAAGATCTTAACTTCACAGCACCATTTCTCAATTGTTAGTGAAATGGCTGGAGGGTATTACCCTTAAATAGTCCACTCGTTTATCACAAAATTTTTAACTTGTCTATGAGTTTATGGCTTGAGTATTTCTGAGACTATTATCAAGTTGACAACGGTTATGCATGCAAAGAGCATGGTTTTTTAATTTCGTGGAACATCTGTTAATTAAAGACCCCAATTTTATTTCACTAAATTGAATCTAGTTATTACAAGGATTATTAATTTGGATATTGGTTTGCTTGCAATTTATTGTGGCATCTGAGATCATGAAAGGTTATTTTGATATGAAATAACAATTGATTTTGACTAATTTACTCTCGTCTGTTTTCAATAAATGTGTAGTTTACTTACAATTTTTTACCATTTATATCACTTGGCCTAAGCTGATAAACTGATGTTGGGTGTTTGTTGGAAATGTTATTTTGAAGTTGTGGTTATCTGAGCTATTCGGTGATATTTTTTATCCATTTCGGATGGAGTTTCGTTGGCTGAAGTTCAGAGAATATATGAATGGACTGTCTTCAATGATTAATCGGTATTCACTAAGACCTAAAGTGGCAAGGAGAATCAATGCAGTTAATTTCTATCCTGGTTTTGGTTTTACTGTTGAAATGTCTCTTATTGCTTTTGGTAGCTTGGGACCTTTTTGTTCAGGTAAACGAAACAGAGGACCAAAAAGTAACGGGAAAAAGAAAACTTCAAGCATTTGCATTGAAGTGTGTGTTTCTAAAATTTGAAGAAAAAGGAAAATGTCCCAAGTCTGAATTATATGAATTGAAGCCCATTAAAGTGCAAATTCTTGTAATAGATATTTCAATTGTTTGTCATAGATTTATCAGAGTTAACTTTAATTTCCACATAATTGTGATAGATTTTCTTTGATCTTTCAAGATATTAATAGTTGTAGAAAAACTAGGTGCAACACTCACGTTCTTGCTTATCTCTGCTCTTCTTTTCTTAGAAATATATAAGGAAAAAGAGTAATTATACACATATGTAAATTACGAGGCATGGGGAAAGGGTGGCGCTGCTTTCTAGTACCAGAGAAGGATATGTTAGTAATTTCTATTTTGTACACTCAAATATTAATCTACTAGTCCCGGGAACGTGCGTTGCACGTTTATCCCCTAGTTGACATTAGAAAAGTTAATTTATATATTATCATAGTGGAGTGTACATAAATTCATTGCTAAGTTCAAAGCTAAGTCCTTTTGTATGTAAATTTGACATAAGAATATCTCTTCACATAATATAACATGAAAATCTTGTGTCAGATGTTGGAGGTTTGATATTTTGAATACTTCATGAAAAATAAACCTTTTATTATATCAGTGAAATTAATATATTTTAATTACTAAACGTAAGTTTTAATAATCAAAAAAGAAATTGTCTATAAAAATGATACGTATAAAGAAATATATTAAAAAATATCTAGGTCGTGTGACATTAAAATTATAGAAAAAATTACAAGTTCAAACGGAAAAGAAAGAAAAGTAAATAAATACATGTCATCCATAATAAAAGACATCACATTAAAATATATAGATACAAATATTGTCATATTGATTGAATTTTTGTTAGAAGTTGACTTGCTATAGACAAAATGTTTCATTTGTATAAAAAAACTAAAAAAAAGAAAAAAGAAAAAAGAAAAGAAAGCATGAATATGTTAAAAATACAATACACTATATTTCTTGAACTATATATTAAAGGATTTGTATATAAAAAATTAAATATGAATTCTAATACAATAAAATTCAATGTAACATTTAGTCATCTTTTTACTTTACATTATTTTTTATTTTATTTATACTTTTGCACTAATTTTTGTACCTCTCTGTAATAGTTAAGTACAATATGAATTTTATCAACATTTGAGATTACATATAAAAAGGAAAAAGTACAAACATGTTGTTTTAAAAAGATAAATGATTATCAAACAAAAAAGAAGACATAACTATTAATGTTTATCAAAGACTTTCTCTTTTACGAGTCTAGTTGTGAAAATATTCTATGGGATTTAAAATGCTTACCCTCAAAATAATTAATTATAAATATAAATTGAGATTAGTTGTATTATATTTATATCCTAAAGATAGAAGAACGGAAGAATACAAACATATAGAAATCAATTACGAAGTTATGTTTAAAAACTCAAAAAGATGGAAATATGAAAAATAAAAATTCACTTACAACTTCATATTGGAGAATATTCATCTTGTAACTATGATAATTTACATATTTCTCAACAAAAAGAAGATGAATATGCATGAAATTTTAAAGAATACTTATAAATAAATAGTAATGAAAATTTTACAACTGATGTAGACTAACCTAATGTAAAATGCAAGATGATCACAAACTGGAGTGAAAGAAGGGAATACAAATAATGTCGTGTGAGTGTCTTTGATAGACTCTTCACTACCCCAACTTATCTTACAAATTAAAATTCAAGGTTATTAAACTCTTCATTACCTACATTTAATTATTACATGAATATATGATTGCATTAAGAACTTGTTTGATGCATGAATTTAAATATAACTATTATTTAATATTTAATTACTTAAATATATATTAATATTCAATTTATTTTAGGAGTAAAATAAGGGCAAAATGGTAATTCAACTTTGACGTTAGGAGCTTCCCACTAATAATAATACTAGTCCTTATATTTTAAGTTCAACCAATCCATATAATTCTTCGAACTAATCTCAATCATATTAGATTGAAAACTATTTTATAAAAAAATTTAAAGGAATCTAAGGCCCAATTTTTACCATAGTCCCATGCTTTAAAATTCTCAAATTAAGCATCAAAATGTTCATAAGAACTTTTGGATTTTCTTCAATATTCAACATTTCAATTTATCTTTTAATAGACTTAACTGGTCAATTGGTAATCTCAATGTCATCAAACACAAAAGAAGGAAAATCAACTAGACTAAGTGATGACAATCCTGGTAACTTTATTATTTTATCCTTAGCGTCACAGTTTTTGAAATATTCAACATAATCTGTGAATCTATAGTAAACATTTAAAACTGTGGTTGGTTGGATCCAAAACAATGTTGATGGGATATTATTTTTTTTGTGCCACTAAACCGTTCTGATCCATAATAATAGTGATGACATGTGAAAAAGGGGTACCTTTATTTACATTTGATTGGATTAACTTGAGTATAAATTTTGACTCATGTGACTTTATAAAAAAATTGAACAAATGGAACTCATAAATTGAACTTAATTATAATCTTCATCTTAGCCATCAGAGAAAGGAAGAGAGCTTAATCCTTCAACATTTGAGAGTTTATTTTATTCTACTTAAACCTAATAGACTTATGGTTAAAGTGACTTCAATACCTAAATTGATTGATAGTTTGGAAAATTGAAAACATAGATTAATTTGTCCTTTGCACGGGAATAATGCTATAAGAACATAAGATTCTTCATTTTTCAAATTTTTCATGTTTTGGGTGGTGAAAAGAGAGGTATCCATGAAAGAGAATGAGGATTTTGGGAAGGAGAACTTTGTAAAGGAAGAAAACGTTTTTGAACTGGCTTGATTACAACTAATTAAGGTCACTCATCACTAAACATCTACCTTAAATATTTATGTTTTGAGATTATATAAATTTTATTGAATAAAAATATATCAAAAGACATTTTACTCAATTTTTCTTGAAGTTCTAAAAAGTATTTGGAATTCTTTGTTATACCAAGAATCAAATTTATTATTTAGCAAAAAATAACACAGGAAATGTGTACTACTTTAGAGTAATAATTAACAAAAAAAAACATAATGATAACAAGTAGTATGTTTTATTATTAGAGATAACGTGTGCTAACAAAGTAGAGTTACAAAAGTATGACATAAGTATATATTTGATTATAAATTTTGTTTTTTAAGAAACTAAGGGATAATGCATAAGTACCCCTCATGAACTATGATCGAAATCTCAGTGACATGCCTTAATTTAATTAGGGTCCTATTATCTCTTGAACTCAATTTTTTATATTCCTGCACCTTTTGTGTTGATGTGATACCTTCAACCAAATAAGTTTGTTATGTTTGTACACATGTGCATGTAACGTGTGTAATTTTTTTTATAAAAAATAATTAAATATTTTTAAAGTTGTTTACTTATTTTTTAAAAAAATAATTCTTTGATATCTTTTTAATTTCTTTATCTTATATTTAAATTAAGTTAATATACGTATGCTTTGTATTTTATACTTTTTTTTTTTTTTAACTTCATTCATTGTTTTTTTCTCTTTTATTTTTCTATTGATTTTATTTACTCTTTTTATTTTCTTTGTCTTTTCTTTTGATTTTATTTGAAATTTAATTACAAAAGTCTTATATATAAAATAAGTTAATTTCGAATAGATATTAAAATGAGTAAATGAAATCAAATAAAAATTGTTAAAATTTAAGGACATTTTTTATTTATATTTTCTTAAAAAACAAAAATAATTTTCTAAAAATAATTGAAAGTGAAAAGATAAGAAATTAATGAAAGAAAAAAATAAAAGTTTTAAGTGAGGAAGAAATTAAAATAATTATTTCAAACCTAAGAAAATTATTTCATTATGAATAATTTCAAACAAATTCACTATTTTTTCTGAAACGGAGAACAAGCTCTTAAAAAACTAATTGATTACTAGCTATTTTTTAAAAATCGTCTATTCAGGAGTGATTTAGTACTCATTATGACCAAGTAAAAACTCATTAGCAAAAGCCTTGAGATTCACAATTGATGTACCATTTTCCTTCATAGCTTCCTTAGCTAAATCACTCCATTTCTTGGCATTTATTCTCAATTCTTCCCCTTCTTTGCTGCTTCCCATCGCGATCGTGATACATCTATTGAACTCATCTCTTTCCACGACACCACCATCACTGGCATTAACTCTAACACCATTCTTCCAGATATCTTGAATGAGTTTTGCATTACAAAATTGATCGTTCCAGAGTGGGCACGCCACAATAGGTGCCTCAGGTGCTAGGATCTCCAAAGTTGAATTCCATCCACAGTAAGTCAAAAAACTACCAGCAAAAGGGCGTTTAAGAACTTCCACTTGCGAGCACCAATTCACTATCTTCCCCTTCTTTTCAAGTTCGTCTTTGCAACTCAACTTGTCCTCCATCTTTTCTCCATCTTGTCCTTCCCTAATCGCCCACAAAAATGGCCTCCCACATTTCAGCAATCCGTGACCAATCTCCTCCATCAATTGACTTGATATTTCAGAGTAACTACCAAATGCTATATAGATAACCGATCCCTTATCCTTTGAGTTCAACCAATCCATATAATTTTTAGAACTAATCTCAATCATACCAATTCCCAATTCCCACCATAATCACATGCTTTAAAATTCTCAAAGCATCAAACTCCAAAGCTTCAAAAGTGTTCACAAGAACTCTTGAATTTTCTTCACTATTCAACATTTCAATTTGCCTTTTAATAGACTTAACTGCCCAGTTGGTACTTTCCACGTCATCAAACACAAATGATGGAAAATCAATTGGACTAACTGGTGGCAATTCTAGTAACTCTATTATTTTATCCTTAGCATTATAGTGTTTGAAATAATCAGAATAGTTTGTGAATCTATAATAGTAAACATGAAAAACTATGGTAGGTTGGATCCAAAATAATATAGATGGGACATTAATTTTTTTGGCCACTAAACCAACCTATTCCATGATAATTGTATAGATGACATGTGAACAAGGGGTACCATTTTTTGCAATTGATTGGATCAAATTGAAAATGAATTTTGACCCGCGAGACTTTACAGAAGAATAGAACAAATGAAAGTCATCAACTGAACTTAACTAGAATTTGCCATCATAGCCATCAGAGAAAGGAGCAAAGCTTAATCCTTCAACGTTTGGAAGTTTTTTTATTTTACTGAAAGTTGATAGGCTCGTGGTTAAAGTGACTTGGATGCCTATATTGAATAATTGTTTGGAAAATTGAAGACATGAATTAATTTGGCCTTGGTCTGGGAATAGTGCTATAAGAACATGAGGCTTTTCATTTTTCAAAATTTTCATGTTTTGGGTGGTGAGAAGAGAAGTATACATGAAGGAGAATGAGGGTTTTGGGCAGGAGAACTTTGTTTTTTGACCTGACTTGGTTACAACTGATTAGGGTGACACATATTTATACTATTAAATAGATGGTTCTAGATGCAAAAAAAAAATCTAGAAAATTCATTATATTCTTTAAATATTCACCTTAACTGTTAAGTTTTGATATTATATAAATATTTATTTAATAAAAAAGTATCAAAAGATATATTACTCAAAATTTCTAAAAGCTCCAAGAAGTATCTGAATTTATTGTTATTCTAATAATAAAAATAATTATTTAGCAAAAAATAAAACAGAAAGTACATGAATACTTTTGAGTAAGTAACAAAAAAAATATAATGATAGCAAGTAGTATGCTTTATTATCAAATAAAATGTGTGCTGGCGATATAGAGATACAAAAGCATGATATTTTTATTTTTCCAAGAATCATCATTATTACTCAGTGAAAAAAAATGCAAGAAATGCATGTGTACTTTAATCTAAGAAAAAAAAAACAAAATGATAGCAAGTAATATGTTTTATTATCAGATATAATGTGTGCTAACAAATTAGAGATACAATTCATAACATATTTGTTGTTTCGTGAATTATCATTATTATTCAGTAAAAAAACACAAGAAATGCATGAGTACTTTAGTCTAAGAAACGAAAAAAATATAATGGTAGTATGTTTTATTATCAAATATATCCTGTGCTACCAAATTTGAGATACAAAAGCATGAAATTTTTTGTTGTTCCAAGAATCATCTTTATCATTCAGTAAAAAATGACGCAAGAAATGCATGAATGTATAACGTCCCGAATCATCGTTGTTTAGGATAATCAAAACGTTAGGAAAATACTGGGGCCACAGTCCCGTCAGAGCGGGCCATATGCCACTAGGGCGGCAGCGCTGCAGCAGGATGGGGCGCGCCAGAGAGGGAATGATGGGAAAAAACTTAAATAACGCGAAGTCTTATTTTCTCCTTTTTCCAAAAACACCAAAAAGAGGAGAGGACCACCCCAGAAACCCTCCAAAGACTGTTCTAAACTTGGGAAGGAAGGAGAAAGAGATTTCTAGCATAGGGATGTGGATAGATTGCAAATTTTGGTAAAAATCACTGCCTAGTCGTTCGGAAGCCCGAATTAGAGCTATAATCTCTCTACAACTTCTTGGCACCCAGGTAGGCTAGGTTTTATTAATTGACTAGTTATAAATATGTGCTCACTGTGTGGTATATTGTTAATCGATGGTAGAATTCATGTGTAGGACTTCATGCATCTAATAAGGGATGATTATACCTGTGATCCTAGTTGTTATGTAGGATCTGTACCGTACGGGGAAGCCCCGCCCTATGAGTTAGGGTTAGGCGATGGTTGAGCCCTATTTGTGTGATCTAAACTTGTTAATGGCTTCGTTATATGCATACATATATGGAATTAAGATTTATGAGTCGAGCCTAAGGAAAAGAGTAAAATTTGTACAATTACATGCCATGAACCTAATACTTGATTATGTGATTATAAGTATGTTCGTTATGGATGTGATTGTGAATGTGATTGCGCTGATGGGATCAGGTGTCACATACCGACACACTAACATGCATTGGATCAAGTGTCGCGAATCGACACACTAACATGCATTGGATCGAGTGTCAATGGGGAAATAATTTGGGCCAAAATTTTTTGAGTATGACTTGAGAGTTCCTAGCCTAGTCCAGATTTGGACGAAATCTAAGTCCCGTGAAGTATAGGGAAATCTAGTAATGAATGAGAGATCTAATAATGAAATTGATTACATGAGTGGATAGTCAAGACGTTAGGGATCCCGTACGACTTTACATAATCAAATTTAGGCGAGAAGAAGTCCCGAAACTAATCTTAGCATGAACGAGTAGTTTTTGAATGTTAATAGTTGAGGGTGTGTTGTGAAATGGGGGTTTTGAACTCAAATTCCGAGGTTCTGTCTCCGTGCAAGCCGCCAGGATGGAATTAATCCCACCAGGACGGGGCCGCTGTGGCGGGATGAGGTCCGCCGTAGCGGCCCAGTTGCGAATTAAGTCGAGATTAAAACCCAAAAATGTTATTTTTCTACAAGTTTCGTTCTTGAGAGCTAAGAGACGACCCAGGGTTAGTTCTTGAAGGTTTTCCATCTCTTCCAGCACTAAAGGTAAGGTTTTTACTCCCCTAATCCATTTTTCAATCCGTAGAATGTAGATTCTTGGGTAATTTTCCTTGGGGGAAGGTTTTGATTTGTATTTAATGGTGAAAAAATCCCTAAGTTGGGTGTTGGGATCATGGGCTTTGTCTAGGGTTGATAATGTTTATTGTAATTCGGGTAATTAGGACTCATTTATTGATCCTTGCATTAAATTGTTTTTTCTAGACCACGAATAAGCAGAAAGAATCCAGAAAAGGAAGATTCAGTGCCTTAAGGGGATTCAAGCTTGGTTTCGAGGTAGGTGATGGTTTGATTTCATGTTTGTGTGATGTATACTAGTAATTGCTTCATTGTAATGCATGTATGTATGTGAATGAAACAGTATTGATCAAACCTAGTGTAAATGAGTATGAATGAACCATTGAATGCGATGAATCAACACTTGATTGTATGATTATGAGAATGTACACTATGAGTGTAATTATGTTTGTGGTTATGTTGATTAGATCGGGTGTTACATTTCGAAAAATACATTAGATCTATCAGGTGTCACATTCCGACACATACATTGGTTCGAGTGTCACGTTCCGACACACTAATTGGGATCGGGTGTCACATTTCGCACACTAACAGTTTGGGTATGGGTTCCATGAGAGGAACACTGTGTTGTCATATCTAATTGTTATTGAGAATGTGGAATTGTACATTGCTCCTGAAATGATAACTGTATATATATTATGTATATGCGTGTTTACTATGTTGTAACTGCTTATATATATATTGTGCTTACTAGAATAGTCGCATGATACTACCAGTACACTGTGGTTGTGTACTGATACTGCACTTGCTCGTTCTTGGTTGAGTACAGGGCTTCTTCAAGCGGTTATTGATAGACCTCAGTTAAGAGATCAATGATCGAGACCGGATTTCAATGGTGAGCCAGTTCTTTCAGGCTGCTATGGAGTCCTTCATTTTTCTTAGTCTATTCTTTTCGGACTTAGACATGTTTTAGTAGTTTGCTTATGTTTGGTTGGGGTTGTACCCCTTTTCCTTAGACTTGTTGAACTTTAGATGTTTTGGTACAATGACTTTCAGGTTCTAGGGGTTGTTTTCCATAATAGTTCATTAGTTTTTTGTGATGACCTTCGGAGTGTATGGGAACTTCTTATTGATTATTTAGTTATTTAAACCTGCTTCCCTAGCTTTAAATATTTAGTTTTGGTTAAGTTACTCAGTTGGGTTATAGTTATGGTTCTCCCACCGGAGGGTTAGTGTGGGTGCCACTCACAACGGTCTGGGTCGTGACAAAGTTGGTATCAGAGACCTAGGTTCGTTGATCTCATTGTACCAAAATGAATCTAGTAGAGTATTGTGGAATGGCACAGAGACATCTGTACTTTTCTTCGAGAGGCTATAGGACTTTAGGAAAGCTCTCTGTCTTCTTCTCTTTTCGTGCTATGACTTGATTCCAATTGGTATGTGGTGATCCTAATTGGTATCTTTCCTCCTTTATTCTTCATGGGTACTGAATCTGAAGATTCTTATGATTTTTTTGTTTATTGTCATGAGCTGCTTCATAAGATGGATAAGGTAGAGTGATTTGGTGTTGAGTTTATGATATACCAGTTCAAGGGAGACGCCAAAATGTGGTGGTGGTCTCATGTTGAGTGCCGACTAGTAAACGCACTCATGACTTGGGAAATAGTTTATAGCTTTCTTTATGGATAAGTATATACCATGAACTTTAAAAAAAAGAGGAGAGATGAGTTCCTCAATACAGAGCAACATAATAGATTTGTTGCAGCCTATAAGGCCAAATTTCATGTTTTATTCCAAATATGGTACTCCACCTTGCTTTAGTCTAAAAGAGCAAATATGTTGCTCTGTGAAGGGATTAAAATCATAATTGCAGATTCAAGATTATAGGTGACAACATTCAAGAAGTTTTGTAAGGGATGGCTAGATAATGAACACCATTACATTGGAAAATACATTAAGTATTGTTTTCATAACATGTATGGGTCAGTTAGTAAATGATGGAATTATGTTGCAACGATTGAGATTAGAATCTCTACTACGATTTCCTAGATTGAGTGTATATCAAAGAGGGTCATGATACGACTGCTCCAATAGCAGCGATGCTTACTTGGTTAAGTTATTAAGTGTGTTACAATGGTGGAGATCCTGGACATATGAGAAGAGATTGTCCACTAGTGGTACCCGCGGGCAATGATAATAATGGTAGAGGACGTCCACAAGGTGGGCGAGGAGGGAATCATCGAGGCCGTAGAGGTCGGGGAAATGGTAATGCAGGTAGAGGGGCAGTGCAGCCAGGCAAAGAGATTGTTCTTTAAGATGACAAGGCTCATTTTATGCCTTCCGGGCAAGACTGAGGTTGAGACATCTGGTGTAGTGATCACATGTACTATTCTTGTCTATGATCGGATGGCTAATGTGTTGTTTGATCCAGTTTCTACTTTTTCATATGTGTCAGTTCAGTTTTCCTTGGGATTTAATGCAGTTTGTGATGTACTTAATGCCCCTATCCATGTTTCTACCCCAGTTGGAGAGTCAGTCTAGTCACCAATGTATATCAGGCTTTTCCTTTTATGTTTATGGGTTTTCAGACTTGGGCTGATTTGGTTATTGTGGATATGACTGACTTTGATATAATCTTATGCATGACTTGATTGTCTCCCTATTATGTTATGCTTAATTGTGATGCTAAGTCAGTAACTCTTGAGATCCTAGGTAGGGAAAGGTTAGAGTGGCAAGGGGTGTACAAGTCTAAGCTAGCTAAGGTCATATCTTTCATGCGGGCTAGGAAACTGGTGGGGCAGGGGTGTTTAGCGTATTTGGATCATAGTCGGGATGTTGAGGTTAAGTCTCCCTCTATTGAGTCTATTCCTGTAGTGTTTGAATTCAAGGAAGTATTTCCTACCGATTTTCCTGGTATGCCTCTGGATATAGATATAAATTTCTGCATTGACTTGGAACCTGGAACTCACCCCATCTCCATTCCTCCTTATCGCATGACTCTGACATAATTGAGAGAGCTTAAAACTCAAATCTAGGAGCTTCTTGATAAACGTTCCATCTGTCCTAGTGCCTCCCCGTGGTGTGCTCTTATCTTGTTTGTTAAGAAGAAAGATGGTAGTATGAGGACTGATGATTTTATCTTAAGCCATAAAGGAGCGGATTGATATCGGAATGACAAGATTATTGATAAAGAAAGTCCCATGGGTGAAGGTAATTGAAGATTCTAGTAAGAAAGTGTGTATAAAATTGAGTTAGTACTTTGAATTTGATAGGTATACCTGAGTTTGAGGTGTCATGTCAATGAAAAGTATGACTTCGTAGTGATAGCCAAGGCCAACTGAGCATAATGGTAATAAGAGTTCGTGATGGGATGAAACTATATAATAAGATTGTTGGTTAAGCGAATTTTGTATAGTAATTACAGCCTGCGAGTATCTAAGGTTGTGATTTTCTAATATTTGGTAAGTAACGTGGTTGTATGGACAATTTTAAGAGATGGTGGGACACCACTTGAATCGAATTTAAATGAGCTAGAGTCATAATGAAGAAAACAAATAGTGGGATGTAGTAAAGCCTTTAGTGAGAGGCGAGAGAAGAAAATTAATTTGATTTCAAAGGGTAAGGAGCTACATTTCGAATGGACTGAAAATATGCAAGGAGAGCTTTCACGAGCTCAAGACTCTTTTAACCACAATACCTATTTTGGCACTACCAATGGAAGGTAAATATTTCATTGTTTATTGTGATGCTTCACATCCGAGTTTGGGTGCTTTGTTGATGCAGGATAAGAATGTCATAACTTATGCATCACAACAGTTGAAGGTGCATGAGGAAAATTACCCGACACATGATTTGGAGTTGGCAACGGTAGTGTTTGCTCTTAACGTCTGGAGGCATTACCTTTATGGTGTCAAGTGTGATGATACGTGCTTTGTTTTTGTTTTTGAGTTTTGTAATGAGTAAGATTAAAGTTTTAGCGAAAGATATTGTAAGATCGATGGAGATGAGATCAATGATAAGCGAAGATCCATGAATTCATAAAAATATTCATAGTACAAGCTAATGTTGATAGATATGGGGATTGTGTTATACAATTGAATTTACAATTCAAAATTTTCATTGTAAGTCTATATTCATGGTGATATATTTTGCCAAGGTATGAATTTCCAAGGTGATAAATGATCAATTGTATCAGGTATTGAGCACGTGAAAGGACTTACACATGGTTTAAGTCGTAAAGTTTATTACTTTTGATTGTTAAAGTACCTAAGAAAGGTTTTCATTTAAAAGTGTTGATTTAGAGTAAGGTAAATGGTAGCAGTGTTTATGATGGCTGTTAGTATTGAGAGTTTGGTCTTCAGTGGAGTGATGTGAAGAGTATGTGGAGTCAACTGAATGGAAATGGTTGGTATCGACTCTTCGGAGGAAAACCTTTAGTGTTATTCGATAAATTCTTATGTGACCATCTATTTCAATTTGTACATGGTTGTGAGTATGATGCACCAGCTATGCTCACGTGTATTTTCACTTTTGTGGGTGGATCCCTAGTGGTGGATCATGTGTATCGATCCTGCAATGTTCTCTTTGTTGAGTGGGATGATTGGGACGACTTGGTTAATTCAGATGACATATTTGGTGTTGTCTTGGAAGTTGTTAAAGTATTCGAGTGGTTCTACATGTATGACCTTTCTTATGAGAATTTAAAGAAGAGCTACCATGCGTAATTATGGTTGTTCGACAATCTTAATATTCATCTAGTCATCGATCATGTATCAATTATGTGTTGTTTAATGCGGGGATCATTGGGTCCAATTCTACAGTTCTTAAGGGTAATCTACTATCACATTTACTAATCCAGCATTTCAATAGTGTTGTTAGAGGGTTTGTATGCTTGGACATATCCCTCGATGAGTATCTCATGTCTAAAGATCAAATTTTTTATAACTTAAGCTCATGGAAATTTATGTTGTGAGATGGAGATGTTGATTATAACTATGATTATCTGGGTATTATGAGTTTTGTTGATTGGTTTAGGTTCACTTCTAATTGTAGCGAGTATTGATTTAAGATTTTATCATGGTTATGTGAGAAAGGATTCGTCCTGATGATTGTGTCAAGGTCATTGACAACATGTTGCAGACGTGTGTACGATCAACTTTGGTGGTTATTGGGAATATCTTTTGTTGTTAGTTAAGTTTACATACAACAATATTTGTCACTCGAGTATTGATATGACCTTATTTGAGTTATTGTACGAGAGGATGTGTAGGTATTAAATTGGTTGGTTTGAGGCTGGAGGTGTGAAGCCTTTGGGGGTTGATTTGGTGAAAGATGCTCAGGATAAGGTGAGAAACATCCAAGCTAAGCTTTTAGTAGTCTAGAGTTCACGGAAAAAGTGTGCAGACCATAAGGTAAAGGACATGCGAGATAAGTATCCCCAGTTATTCGACAATTCATGTGCTACACTACCCTTACTTTAGCAAGTTTGTCCTAGTTTGATCACTCGGGAATGAGTGGTGGGAAAATTGGTATCTATTGTAATGACCTGTTCCCGTCGTTATGGAAAAGCCAATGGGGAAAGAAATTGGGCCAGAAAACTTTTGAGTAGTGACTTGGCAATTCCTTGCCTAGTCTAGATTAGGACGAAATCTGAGTCAGTTGAGGTCTAGAGAAATCTAGTAATGAATAATGAATTTGAATACATGAGTGGATATCCAAGATGTTACGAAGCCCATATGGATTTATGAAATCGAATTAGGGTGAGTAGAACTCCCGAAACTGATTTTAGCTTAAACAGGTAGTTTTTGAACATCAATGATTGAGGGTGTGCTATGAAATGGGGGTTTGGAACTCAAATTTTGAGGTTCTGTCTCCGTGCAAGCTGCCAGGGAGGGATTAATCCCGCCAAGGCGGGGCCGCTGTGGCGGGATGGGGTCCACCGTAGGGACCCAGTCGCGAATTAAGTCGGGACTAAAACCCAAAAAACATTATTTTCTGCAAGTTTCATTGTTGAGAGCTAAGAGACGACCCAAGATTATTTCTTGATGGTTTTCCACTTCTTCAAGCACTAAAGGTAAGGTTTTTACTCCCCTAATCCATTTTTTGATCGGTAGAACGTAGATTCTCGAGTAATTATCCTTGGGGGAAGGTTTTGTCCTAAATTAATGGTGGAAAAAACCCTAAGTTGGGTGTTGGGATCATGGGTTTGGCCTAGGGTTGATAATGTTGATTGTAATCCAGGTAATTAGGACTCGTTTATTGATCCTTTCATTAAATTGTTGTTTCTAGACCACGAACAAGCAGAAAGAATCGAGAAAGGGAAGATTCAAGTGCCTTAGGGATATTCAAACTTGGTTTCAAGGTAGGTGATGGTTTGAGTTCATGTTTGTGTGGTGTATATTATTAATTGCTTCATTGTAATGCATGTATGTATGTGAATGAAACACTATTGATGAAACCTAATGTAAATTAGTATGAATGAACCATTGTATGCCATGAATCAACATTTGATTGTATGATTATGAGAATATACATTATGAGTGTGATTGTGATTATGGTTATGTTGATTGGATAAGGTGTCACGTTTCGTTACATACATTGAATCATGTGTCACGTTCTGACACATTAAATGGGATTAGGTATCACATTTTGACACATACATTGGATCGGGTGTGACGTTCCGACACACTAAAAGTTTGGGTATGGCTTCCATGATAGGACCATTGTGTTGTCATATCTAATTGTTATTGAGAATGTTGAATTGTACATTGCTCCTGAAATGATAACTGTATATATATTTTGTATATGTGTGTTTACTATGTTGTGACTGCTTATATATATTTTGCTCACTGGAATAGCCGCGTGATCCTACCAGCACACTGTAGTTGTCTACTGATACTGCACTTATTCGTTATTGGTTTAGTACAGGGCATCTTCAAGCGACTATTGATAGATCTCAGCTAGGAGATCAGTGATCGAGACCGGATATCAAGGGTGAGCCAATTCTTTCAGGCTGGCATGGAGTCCTTCATTTTGCTTAGTCCATTCTTTTCGAACTTAGACATGTTTTAGTAGTTTGCTTATGTTTGGTTGGGGTTGTACCCCTTTTCCTTAGACTTGTTGACCTTTAGATGTTTTGAAATAATGACTTTCAGGTTCAAGGGGTTGTTTTCCGCAATAGTTCATTAGTTGTTTGTTAAGACTTTCAGAACTTATGGGAACTCCGTATTAATTATCTAGTTATTTAAACCTAGTTCCGTAGCTTTAAATGTTTACTTTATCTTAAGTTGCTCAATTGGGTTATAGTTATGGTTCTCCAAGCGGAGGGTTAGTGTGGGTGCCACTCACGACGGTTTGGGTCATGACAATGTTAAATCAAACCATATGTAAATGAGTATGAATGAACCATTATATGCCATGAATCAACACTTAATTGTATGATTATGAGAATGTACATTATGAGTGTGATTGTGATTGTGGTTATGTTGATTGGATCAGGTGTCATGTTCTGACACACTAATTGGGATTGGGTGTCACGTTTTGACATATACATTGGATCGGGTGTCACGTTCTGACACATTAATTGGGATCTGGTGTCACATTCCGTCACACTAATAGTTTGGGTATTTGTTCCATGAGAGGACCACTGTGTTGTCATATCTAATTTTTATTGAGAATGTGGAATTGTACATTGCTTCATAATTGATAATTGTATATATTTATATATATGCGTGTTTCTTATGTTGTGACTTCTTATATATATATTGTGCTTACTGGAATAGCCGTGTGATCCTATCATTACATTGTGGTTGTGTACTGATACTGCACTTGCTCGTTCTTGTTTGAGTACAGAGCATCTTCAGGCGGCAATTGATAGACCTCATCTAGGAGATTAGTGATTGAGACCCAATTTCAAGGGTGAGCCAGTTTTTTCAGGCTACCATGGAATCCTTCATTTTTCTTAGTCCATTCTTTTCGGACTTAGATATGTTTTAGTAGTTTGCTTATGTTTGGTTGGGGTTGTACCCCTTTTACTTAGACTTGTTGAACTTTAGATGTTTTGGTACAATGACTTTCAGGTTCTAGGGGTTGTTTTCCACAATAGTTCATTAGTTGTTTGTTAAGACTTTCAGAGTGTATAGGAACTCCGTATTAATTATTAGTTATTTAAACCTGCTTCCGTAGCTTTAAATGCTTAGTTTTGGTTAAGTTGCTCAGTTGGGTGATAGTTATTGTTCTTCCACCGGAGGGTTAGTGTGGGTGCCACTCACGACGGTCGCGGTCGTGACATAAAATTTCACCTCTTTATGCTCATTACAAATTTTTAATCCTTCAAACTCGTTCTTTAACATATGCATACTTATGAAATGCAATGTAATGTAGTTAAAATGTACTTTCTTAATGGTTTTTGACAAATTATTAGTCGCAATACTCATGTTCTTCATGCCTCCAACCACCACATCTCTCCACATAAAATCTTACAACCTAACCTTATAACTTTTCGTCCTGGCCTATTATTTTCTTTTCTTTTTTACTATTCTATTTTAGATATATACATACACTCTCTAATTGTTTGAGCTTGCTATTTCAAATTGCAAGTTATCTACACCATCAACATTTCTTGATTATTGAAGCCTGGATTATTTTTGAGTTGATGGTTACAATTTATGCATATTGGGTTTTGGTTCAGGTATGAGGGGAAAAAGAATAAAACTCTACAATGTATTAATGAGTGTCGCAACCCGAGTCTACACCCTGGACGTGGCCGGCACTCAAGAACCATTTCTGATCCCCAAGCGAACCTTCATCCTAGCTGACTACAAGCAGAAAACTAACTCAAGTATACAAAGCTTGAAACTAAATAAAATTCATTGAACTCAATTACAAAATCTTTAACTCAAAGAATAACTCTGAAAAATAATATATTCAACTGGCTAGAAATAGAAAACTCAAGTCTTTAAAACATTTAATAAAATAAATGAAACAGACTTCTTAAACTCTACTGTCTATCTATGAAGCCTCTAAATAAAAAAGATGGAAGTCTGGATAAGGCCCACGACATCCTGATGAAACTGAAAAGTAAATGAAATCCTCCGTAAGCAAGGAGGCTCACCATAGCTAACTGGAACGGCAAGTGGTATCAACAAAATGCCTGTTGATGATCCTGAATACATGTATTTGCATCATGAAACGATGCTGGCCAAATGGATCAGTACGTGGAATGTAAGAGCATGTAAGGGGAATTCTAAAGCATAAAAATAAGCTTGAACTTGATAAAAAAGAAACATACTTCCCTCTTCTCAACTCACTCAACTAAACTCAACTCAACTCAACTCAGTGAAACATGGTTCAACTCGATAACAAGAGACTTAACTCTAATGAAATAGGGCTCAACTCAACAACACGATACTCAACTCTGGATACTCAACTCAAGATAAAGCAACAATAAAAGATGCAATATATGGAAAGCTTTTAAAACAGTAGATAGCAACTCAATGTATTGAGGAATACAATAACAACTCAATTTGTATATAAAAATATAATATAACTCTGTGGGAGATTCTCTAACCGACAACCATCACTATGAGCTATGTGATGATACAACGTCTCGCCCACACTGTCAGAACTGTCCTATACTTTGCCGGGGTATAGAACCTCTCAACTAAGTGGATCCACTAGTATATGATAAAAAGCATTTAGGAATCATCTAAAAAGTATGACCCTTTCTACCCACGTTGGCTACATGGTTTATGTGGGCTGTTAGTTGTCTGTATTCTCCCCCATATCGGTGCTCAATACTACTCCAAAAATATAACTAGCTCATATGTTTAAAAACATAACTCTTTCTGTGTTTTGAGATTATTACTCAAAATTCTTTCTCCCAAGTTGGACTTATTTCTTACATGTTAGTTTTTCTTCTTACATCAATGGATTTAAAGGGACAAGAAAAATTATTTTTAAAATTTCTGTTGAACCTAGTATTTCAAGAGGAATGCAACTACTTATGTCAAGATTTCGGGGTAGTATTGCTTCCAATTTTTTTAGAGAAAGAATTCCTAGAGTGAATTATTTTTCCGGTTATCTATGGTAATTTTCAGATTCTTTATTTCTTTTGGTTACTTTTTCGTTAAATTTTTTCTTCCCGTAAATGGAACAATTTTTGAAACATTTATTTTCTTCTGCAATTTTTTTTGGGCATTGTTGGTTTTCCAACTATTTTGGTGAAGCTTTGGATATGGCAATTTTTTACAAATTTTAATGATGATATCGTGTCATTCCTTTTTTTTCAAGATTTGTATTTTTTAAATATAATTTGCGCCATTATTTTATTTATGTTTCAAGTTCTTAAGTAAATAAATTGAAAATAATATGTTGCCAAAGTAACCTCTATTGCATAAATTTTATTTACTTTGAACATGTAAACATGTTTAATTTATGCGAAATAGTTATCCCAAAGGAAGATTATTTTGGTCAGACTATTGATAGTCATGAATATGTGATACATTTAGTAATGCATGCTAATAATGTGTCGGTCCAAAGAAAAGACTAAATGATAGTGTTGTGCAAGGTATCTTGAGATGGACCCACTTTTATGTATACATCTGTGCGTTTGATAAATGTATTTTAAATTATTTGTTATTGTTACTTCAGTTTATTTAATTTACTTCTTTTCACATATACATGATTTAATTTTATTGATTAATTGTGAGCATTACTTGTTTTATCATAAAGTATCTTCTATGTCTGCCAATATGAACAACATTCATGTGCTTAACGGCACAAACTTCAAGAAATGGAAAGAGCACATCGTGATTTTGCTTGGTTGCATGAATCTTGATTATTTATTAAGATTTGATCGTCTCGCGGACTTGAACGAAACTAGCACTAATGAACAAAAGTTTGCATATGAAAAGTGGGAGAGATCGAATCACATGAGGTTAATGATGATGCAACATTCAATTCTGAAATCCTTAAGGGGTGGTATAACAGGGAATAAAGGTGCCAAAGGTTTCTTAAAGGAAATCGCAGACCGATTTGCTGCTAACAAGAGGTTGAAACAAGTACTATTCTTAATAAGATTATTTCAATGCCATATAAGGGTAAATGAAATATAAGGGAGTACATTTATGGAGATGTATAATCTTATGACAAAACTCAGGGCCTTTAAGCTTGAGTTGTCAGATGACATTTTTGTGCACCTAGTTTTGATCTCTCTTCCATCACAATTTAGTCAATATAAAATTTTATATAATCAAAAGGATGAATGGAATTTAAATAAACTTATAGATCAATATGTTCAAGAGAAGGATACACTCAAACAAGAGAGGATTGAAAGTGCTCATTTGACATCTACCTCTGGAACTAATGTCGTTTCACATAAGCAGAAAAATAGCAAGATTGAAGAAACTGCAGACAAAGGAACATTGGAGCCTAAGGATCAAAAGCCCTATTTATTCTGTAAGAAACTCGATTACATGAATAAAGAGTGTTCCAAGTACGCTGCTTGGCGTGAAAAGAAAGGATTGCCTAAGGAGTCGAGTGCTAATTGATGTTGAAAGATACATCTATGTGGGCAATGGAAATAAGGTAGCTATGGAGGCTATTGGTGTCTCTGGATTTTATTAGATACTGATGTTTATATGCAATTAGAGGAAAATTTTGTTGTACCGTTATTTAGACGGAACTTAATTTCTATTTCATGTTTTGACAAATCTGGATATACTTATTCTATTCGAAATGAAAGTTGTATTATTTCTCTAGATTGACATTGAATTTATACTTGTGAAATGAAGAGTTCAGTGTCGTCTTATGTCACTTGATCATATTAGTACAAATTCAATGAGTACAGATCTACTCACTAAAGATTTGCCTCCTAAAGTGTTTCATGGGCATGTGACTCATATGGGTGTTGTTAGATTTGATGATGAGTCTCTTTAGTGGGAGTTTATCATTTTATTTATGATTTTTTCATGTTAAAGTTTATTTTATGTACAGATTAAAATTTTATGAAATTTATGAATTCATGTGTTTATTGATAACTCTAGGAAATAAAGGTATAAACTTTCTATTTTGTTTAATACATAAGTTATAAGAAAGTGTGTTTGGACTATTAAAGTCATAAAGTAGGACTAGTTAGAAATAGACATGATTTAAATCATTTTGCATGTAATTTCTGTATTTGATCTATGTCAATGATATTGTTGATATTTATGACCATTGATGGGTTTAGTTACGAATATATGTTACAAAAATTTCTTTGATCCAATATTGATATTATCAATGAACCAAATTATTTTGAGATATCTAAGTTAAAATAAGAAAAGTTTGTGCATAATAAAGTTTCATCTATGTATGATTCTTCATAAATGTATGTAGTCCAAGTGGGAGATCGTTAGTAATTTATATTTCATGGACTCACATATTAATATATTATAGTTAGATATTTTATCATTAAAGTAACCCATTATATGATCTAACAAAGTATTAAAATTTTGGGTCTTAAAAGTAAATATCTATTAATATGAGTTTAATTTAGATAACTTCAAACCCATAGACCTTTTCTTAAGTCTGATGGAAACTGATTGAAAAGGTACCATTTAAACTTGAAAAGGTACATATAAAAATTGAAGTGTGTGTTTTCAAAAGCAACGGGAAAAAGAAAACTCCAAGCATTTGAATTGAAGCTTGTGTTTCCAAAAAGTTGAAGAAAAAGGAAAGTGTCCCAAGTCTTTATTATATGAATTGAAACCTATTAAAGTGCAAATTGTTGTCATAGATATGCCAATTTTTTCATAGATATATCATAGTTAACTTTAATTTCCACATAATTATGAAAGATTTTCTTTGATCTCTCAAGATATTAATAGTTGTAGAAGAAATAGGTGCAATAGTTACGTTGTTCCTTATCTCTATTCTTCTTTTCTAAAAATTAGATAAGGAAAAAGAGTAATTCCACATAGAAAAAACAATGTACAATAGGACATTGCTTTAATATATGTAGATTACAAGGCATGGGGAAAGGGTGAAGCTGCATGCCCCTACTAGAGAAGGTTATTCACTCGTATTATCAAAATGAGAGAATAAGGGATTGTAAGATGCTAACCACAAACTCCTTTGGCCTTCCCTCTCTTGTCGATGGCCCCCTAGTTTGATCAAGGAACTTACAAAAATCGCCAGGGCCTCTACCTTTCTAAGCAGAGTGATGGTAGCTATCCAACTACTCTTATAGTAGCTAATTATGAAGTTGTAAAACCTAGGGTTGCAGCAACACAACACATATATTAGTTCAATGAAGAAGCACGTTTGGCTTTTGTTAAGAACTTCAAACTTTTAGTAATCTTGGTGAGGAGAATTTTAACACCCCAGAATTTTTTTGAGCTCAGACTCGAACCATCCTTCGTTGAGAGTAGGATTTTACCAAGGAATTTAAAGTTTCTTAACTATTAAGGTCAGGTCACTAGATATAACACCTTGAGTTCCAGAAAGAATTAAAGAGAGTTCATTCAAGTCATTCCTAAGTTCTTCTAAGTTTTGGGTCAATTTCAAATGACCATAACTTTCAGTACAAGATGAATTAGGTGGCCCATAAGATGTCAAATGAAAGGTCTTTGAATCATCTTTCCAACACCACCTAGTTTGCTAAGTTTTAACTTCGGATGAGTGAGATATGATCTTTTGAAGTCAGGCTGTCCAGTTAAGGAAAGTTACCCGAAAATGTGAGGGGTATTTTGATCGTTTCCTTACCCAATCAGATTTAATTCATTTTTAGTAAGGTTTTAGGGGTTTAATCTGATTATGTTCAGTTTTATAATCCTAATATACTCCTAGGTTTTTATTTTAGAGTTCAAGAAGAGAAGAGAAGAGAAGGAGAAAAGAGGAAAGGGTCAAGGCGTTCGTCGAGGTTCTTGACTTTTGTTGCGGATTTTCGCCATGGGTTTAATCCTAAGAGGTATGTAAGTTTCCATAGTATTTGTTTCATTCACCCGCATCCAAAACATGATTTTCATATTCGAAATTCGTCCATAAAGATTGAAAGATTTAAGTTCTTGATAAGTGTTCTTGAAGTTTCATTCTAAATCTTGTTTTGTTGGGGTTTTGATGATTTACTGAGATGAAAATGAGTATTTTGAGGGAATAATTGAGTATATTAGTATGTACTTATGTTGATAAATCAGATCCAAGTAATTGGGGAAGAAACCGTTCAAATCTAGGATAACTAGGGTGAGAAAACGAGCAAACAAAGTCGTCGGGGTTTTCTGGGTTGGGGCCTGGTGCCTTACGCCAGCCAGTTTTCCCCAACCACACCTCTGTAGGGAGAGGTCTGGTGCCCCCACGCCACTCAGTGAGCCAGTGTTTCCTGCTCCACCCCTTCTCCGTTGTTTCGTCCATCTGAGTTCTTTCGAAGGGTACCTTTACTCTCCTTTGATTCTAAACACTCTAAGCTACTTCTAAACAGCTAGAAATCATTCCTAACATGAATCATAACCTTATTCATAATTAAAATTCAGGTAAAGTTAAGAGTTAAGTCTTGAGTGTTCTTTTGGGCTTTTTGAGAAAGTCCCTTTGAGTCTTTAAAGTAATGTGGCCAAACCCTGGTGTCGAATTTTGTACAGTCATCACAAAATTGTTGTATATAGTAGACGATAAAAGCATGTGACACTACAATTAAAAAATTGTTGTAATTATTTAGAAGCAATAATATAATTGTCTTTGTATTATACAAATAGTGTCAATAAGAAATTTGAGTATTTATCAGAAACACTATATATAAGTACCGTTAACGACTTTAGCGACTCTGAATCTAACGACATTAACTCAATTACCGCTAAATATTTTTCCTGTAAAAAAATTCTATTGTCATCAAATGTCTCTTTTGTTATAGTGTGATTAAGGTGTTAATCCTTAATAATGGTTTGTATCTGATTTAAAAATCCTTGTTGTCATCCCCTGCAATATCCTTTATATTAGATTCTTTTAACATCAAGTCGTGACTAATGATTTTAGTCCACTAAGTAATATAAGCTTTTTTCAGTTGAGAAAGATATGGAACTGTGTTGTCAGTTCCATGAAAAAAACAAAACTACTTACATTAGTAGCTTTCTAATATCAATATTACTACTAAAGTGGAAAAAATAATAAGTCAATGGTTGATTGACCAAATAAATAAATTAATAAAAAGGCAACACCAAAAAGTCTAATAAGTTATAAGCAACAATGATAAAAAGTATATTTTTCATGGAAATATGCAAAAAAAAAAAGGAAATGTCAAACAAGATTTTCATAAAGACGTGGGGGGTAAATCTCTCCCTTAAATATGCAATGATTTTCTATTATTCGATAAAAAATAAAAATTATAATAGCACTTTGCAAAATGCATAAGGTGGAACTCTTTCAACATTAGTTAAACACGTTAAAATCATCAGAGCTTCTGCCACCTTCATTCTTGTTGTATTCTTGGTTCATTTTGTGAAACGGGATAAACTAGACTTTCAATGTAGATTTCCACCGTAAGAACATTACGAAATTTAGGAGACTTGAGAATTCTGATCTAATTATCCTCTGAATTGTATATCATGAAAGTTGATAAAAACAGAACAAAAAATTCACCACCCTTTTGACAAACAAAAAGATTGAGAAAGAAAATAATCCATTGGTTCTGGAGTATATATTAATGCTAAACATTTTTGTCCAAGATTCTTTATTCCCATATCTTTCATAGACCACATATCTACTTGAGCAATCAAATTATGACAAAGCATAGAAAGATTACATCACAATGCTCCCAATAGAAGAATACCATCCCTCTCTCAATAGCAGGGTTGTTCCACCTCTCTCCATTTCTCATCACCCAAATAAAAAGAGGTTATGCTCCACCCCCTTTAGTAACCAAGATCAGAAGTAGTAGCCCATCGAAGCTTTCCATTCACAAACTTACCTGAACTAATTAATCGTGTCCCATTATGAGAATAATCAATTTTTCGCCAAGAATCATTTCTCAGACTATATATATTGACCTCTTGAAAATCACATTGATGGCCAATATTAATAAAAATACACACTACCTTATAATCATCATGAATCTAATCATATCCAAAACCATATAAGAAATGGAAAACATTGATCACTCTAGGTTTAAAATCAGGTAATTTCCTATGCTTTGTTATTGTTGGGTTCCATAGAAATAATTCTTTTGTAATATTTGGAAGACAAATCAATCCATTTACAGAACTCCTAGATAATGAATATCTACTGGAGTTTTTCATGGGATAATCCATATCAGTTTCATCAATAATAGACGCATAAAGTAAACATAGTATAATAATACAGACGCATAAAGTATAAATATAATAATATGATTTTAAAAATAGTATCCTTAGACACACTTTTAATTAAAACTTGTAAAGTAATTTAACAACTCCCAAGGATCTAGTCTAAACACACGGCTCCCACCATGCTGAAGGAAGAATAGAAGCTGCTAGAGATTTTCTTCGTCTTCACCTAATGAAACCTCACTGATCCTGCAACCAGACTACGTCAAAAGACATAGCAAAAGTAGTATCAGTACAAACACACGTACTGGTAGGCGTCATCGGTCAACCCGACGACCACCGCATAATATAAAAAACCAACTAGTAAGGTCATGCAATAAAATCACTCGCTTCTCCACCTTTGCCCTCTCTTAAAATACTTCCAATTTACACCAATTCTCTGATTACTAACCACCTTCTCAATCAACTTATTTAACAGGTCCTTGATCATAGCCTAATCGTTCTAACACATTAGCAAATCCCCAATTACACCCACAAACATTCCAACTAACCGCCCACTTCGCACCCTTACTTCCTCGTCACATTACTCAACCACGGTCACATAATACACTACATCAGACTTCTTTACCACTAAACCCAAACTCTTTCCCCAAGGTGAAGTCCACCTATGCATATTTCATCACATACACTACATCAAACTTCCTTACCACTAAACCAAAACTCTTTCCCCAAGGTGAAGTCCACCTATGCATATTTCATCACATACACTACCTCTACTTCCATCCATTACGACACACGAACAACTCTTACCATCCATCTCTCGCCCCTTGAACACTTTACCCTTCCATTATACCCAACAGGTTCACTTAACACACATAACAATCAAATATAAGCTGCCATAACCTATACCCACTAAGTGAAACATATATAAGTCAACACCACCATATAATCACATGCATATATCAAACATGTACAATATTATCACCATTTACGAACAACAAACTTCTTCATATTTCTCAAGCTACACGATTATGCATATCATTGGTCCTCTCATGGAACCCAAACCCAAACAATAATCATATCGGAACGTGGTACCTGATCCAATGTTTATGCCGAAACGTGGCAACCGATACATTCAATACACCACAATCACAATCACAATCACAATCATAATCACAATCACAATCACAAGTATATTCTCAAGATCATACATATAGGTCATTATTTCATGGCATTCATAATTCATCCATCTCATTTACGACACGTGTGATCAATAAGGCTACATTCATACGCCTACATGTATCACAATGAATCAAGAACAAACATGCATCACACATCATAGAATCATAACCATCACCTATAATGGATTATTAATCAATGCTCATCATGCAAACCCTAATTCAACCATACTCAGTCCTACTTCATCGTCTAAGGCTTCATTCTAGGGTTTAAATCATAAATCATTTGGTGCACGAAGGCCTATGCATAAATCCTACCATTGATTTACATATATTATGCAGTGAACACAAATTTAAACTACTCAATTCATAAAACCTATCCTACTTGGGCACCAAGAAACTTCACAGAGGTTTGATTTTTGATTCTTGCTTTTGGAATTCATGACTGTGATCTTGACCAAAAATTCACAATCCATCGATATCTTCACGCTAGAAATCTCTCTTTCCCTTCTTTTCAAGCTTGCAACAGTTTTTTTGGGGGGTTTCTAAGGTGTTTTACAACTAAATTAGGTATTTTAGGAAGAAGGAGAAAATATGATTTCTCATTATTTGCATTCTGTCTCGCTTATCCCACTCTGGATCCAACTTACCCCCTAGCGCCACCGCTCTAGCGACAACAGGCCCGCTCTGGCAGAAAAATGGCCTAGATTTTTTTTTTTTGGATTTTTGGTTCTCCTAAATAACAACGGTTCAGGTCGTTACAATATATATCAATTTACCTGTCGTTCATCCCCAAACGACTAGTGCATGGACAATCACACACCTATTTCCTGAGTACTCAACCCAACTAACGAATAGGGCCATCACGGAACCACGACCACAAATGGTGACTTTTCAACTAGTTGATACAAGTAAGGTAATATACCCAAAGACCAGAAGAAAATTGAGACAACACACGAAGAAAAAAAAGTGTTTCAACTTCACAGTCTGGCCTACCAGGGTGGGATCCCTTTCGCTGGGGCGGGGCCGCTGTGGCGAGAGATCTCCCGCTTAGGTGGGAGATCAGGAACAGTAAAGGGGAGATGAGGAATGATTTTCCTCATTTCTCCCTTCTCCCTTACTCAATTCTCCCCAAAACCTCTCAATCACTTCACTTCCAGAGTAAAAAACAAGGTAATTTCTCATCTTTTGCACTCTTTACTTCATTACTGGACTAATGATAATTGCATGACGATTAACTGATCGAGAATAAATGGTTTTGGGGGTAGTTTTTCGAAATAAACTAGGTTGCTTGATTTGGTAGAAAAAACATAGCATGGGTACTTACCTTACGTCCCCAACGTATTCACAATGTCCTGGGCGTAAGAATTTTGTAAAAAAATGGTTAAATCAATACAAAAATGGGTGGAGGAAGTTGAAGGGTCCTTTGGTATAAAACTCCAATTTAGGAGTTGTTTTGCTGAAATAATTGCTTATTTACGTTCTAGGGTAGTTCAATACTCTGATATGCTGAAATTCTATCAAAATCAGAGATTTCGGGACAAAAAGTCACCATTATCACGCCTGGTGTTCATCCCAGATAAAAGCCGTTGTGGCGGCCTTCATCCCGCTATGGCGGGATACGCCAGACCAGTTACCTGCACCCTTAGCTCATAAATTTTCCCTCTCTCATTTTAGCCTTAACCTATCTATACCTATCGTGTTCTAACTCACTTTCAACTTATTGCAGGCTCTCTAATGGCTGGTCAAAATGAAGGAAACTCACCCTTCATCCTGTTTCCCGATGACGCGAGTCAGGAAAGGCATCATGATAATAGGAATTTGGGGTTCTGTTGTGAGAGAGGTTTTGTGTTGCACAAGCTAGAGGAGAAGGTGCCTGTATTTCATGCTCGCCTGATATAGTTCGGATGGTCTCCACTGACTGAGGTTTCCTAGATGCACGCTCTACCTAGGTGAGGGAGTTCTATGACATCCTCCCTACCATCCGCTGGGATGACTCTTACCCTGTCATCCGTGTCCGTGGAATCAACATTCCTTTAAATGCCATCACCATCAATGAAGTACTAGAGTTACCTGAGGTCTCAAATATGGAGTTTGAGGCCAAGTTGCAGAAGATGGATCTATGTTGGTTAAGGGATACACTAATCGAGCCAGCCAAATGGGACCAGGTCTATTGGACTACCGTAGAGGGCATTACTAGCATAGATTGGTCGCCCGATGCTAAGAAGTGGATACACTTGGTGACTAGGAGAATACGACCATCGGGCAATCGCACCGACGTGAACTTTCCCCGGGCCTTGGTGGTAGCGTGCGCTATACAGGGCATCCGTTAAATGTGAGGGCGAATATCATTTCAGAGTGGAAGATGTTTTACCGGGGTAACAAGAAGGCCTTTTTCCGACCGGGACTCATTACTGCGATGTGCAAGCGAGTGGGATTTCCACTTTTTGATGCCGATGAGGTACTTCCTATGGATCCCCCCTTTCACCCTCTTTTGGTCAGGTCTGGTTGTACTTCTAGGAGCAAGAGGAAGAGGACGGGCAAGGCTAGCAGTAGTAAGCCGGACGTGGATTCGGTTGATGAGGACCCACTCTCAGGTGCACGGGTCGAGGAGGATATGGAGGCTGTCTGAAAGAGGATGGGGAGTGACTATGCCAACTTCACCCCGGTTCCACCCAGCACTGCCCTAAATGTCAAGATGCTTCGTCACCAGCTGCGCTAGGAGAGGAGGAAGGGTCTAGAGAGGGATCTTCTGATGGCTCGGATGTGGAAGACTATTAAGTCTATCTTTTCTTGTGTTGCCCCTCTGGGAAGGTGATTCCCCAACTTGATCCAAAGGACTACACACAGTTCCCTATGCTGAATGAGGCCTGGGCTGGCGTGATACCCCAGAGGACCTCGACTCTGACGTTGACACCACCTAGTTTCTTGATTGGCTTTTCTCCCTTCTTGAACTTGTAAATTTTTAGACAACTTGTATAATCCTCTTGATTTGTGGTTTAGTGAATAGCCAACTTAGGCCAAAAGCCTAAGTTGGGGGTGTGGTGAAAAGGAAAAGGAGAAGTCAAGAAGTGCAAGAAAAAGTCTCTCTAACCCATGGTATTGCAAAACAAAATGGAAACCCTTCAAAATAATAATAATAATAATAATAATTTATTTGGAATAAAAGTGTGAAAGGAATTGGGTTTCCAAGCAATACATGGAGAGTGAATAAAAGGATGACTTAGAAGCACTAGGAGAAAAAGTGATAAGAGAAAGGAAAAAGACGTTCTGAGAACACCACATCTCATGAGGATGAAGAAGTCACTGAGCCTAAATGACCATACCTTTGCACTCAGCCCCATTACAAGCCTTGAAAAGACCTTTTTTATCTTAAGTAAGCCGAACCAAAAGTCGATTAGAAAATAAGGGCAAACCTATGGGTGAAAACATGCATTGTGTTCCTCTTTTTTAGTGTGAGCGTTGCATCTGATTCCTGATCTTAAATTGATTAACCTCTTTGTGTGAATATGAAATCATTCTTTATGTGAGGGTATTTAGATACTATCGTTGAGCTTGAGCTTGCATTAGTAGCAAGTATTGCGAGCATGAGCATCTTTGATATTGGTGTGTCACAACTTGAATCTTTGGGTACACAATTGATCTTTGCATAATTAGTCTGAGTCTTGTTGTGTATGTTCATGATTGAGTCTTGTGTAGCAGTATTTTAGACATCCTTTTTGAACGACTGAACTTGAGTTTGCTTGAGGACAAGCAAAAGTTTAAGTTGAGGGTGTTGATGAGTCCACAAATTGGACTCATTTAGGGATTTATTTTAATAGAAATAGTGTCCTCAAATGCTTATTATATCTTAATATCTGATGAAAATGCTTAAGTTTTAGGTATTTAATATTTTAATGGAAGCATGGACACTTAGGCGCAAAAAGGAATAAAAAGGCTGAAAAGAATGAAGAAGCTGAAGCCTGAGCATCGCCAAGCATACTTGGTGAATCACCAAAGGGGCGCACTCTGCCCTTTGTTTCAGTACGCGAAGCCCTAAAGGAAGTGGATCAAAAGGCGATTAAAGTAGCAGTAGGCGTGTCACCGAATAGTTCCATGAAGCAGTACTATGTTGTCCAATGACAGAGCACGACGATGTCGAAGGATAGTGCAAGACGACGATGAACTACACTAAAGCAGACTAATGTCGCCGAATGATTCGCTGCCGCACAATTTTTTGAAAACTATAAATACTCGTTCAGAATCACATTTTTAGTATCAGATTTTGAATAGAGAACAATTAATATAATTTTAGTACTTTTTATTTTTGCTCTAAGTTTGTAAGGGATTGAAGACTTGAAGAAGAAAAGGGTTTCATCTCTTTCAATTTGGAAGTGGGTCTCTTGGATTCTTTTTTCTTTGCTCAAATCAAGACTTATTTCTCTATACCCATTTGATTTCAACATCATTGAAGGTATAAATTTCTATCTCTTCATGTGTGGATAAAAACACCCATTCTTAGGGTGTGATTTAGCAAATATGTGTTGATATTATTGTTAGGTCTTGCTTGCTGATATGTTAGATGGATTTTAATGGTGATTTCACCTAGTGGTTGTGGTTTAATTTAAAGGGTTTGTAGTTTCAAATACAAAGCCACCCATGTGTTTTCGGCTTACCCGAGAGGGAGGTCGTGATACCAAGACTGGTAGACTGATGGCCTAAAGAGTGGGTCGACATTAGGTTCAGCCCGAAAGGGTGATCCCTAGTCCCATATCCTAACACTCAGCTCGAGAGAGTGAGTGAGGTAAGGCGTAGGCTGGCCTTCATGCGGAAAATAGGTGTCCGAGAGGAATACATTTGAAATGGGGTAAGTTTCTCGAGAGGGAACTTATTTCCATCTAAAGCTTAGCTTAGTCACTATTATCTTGCAAATTTCCTATCGAAAGCATGTACTCAACTATTTATCTCAACTTGTATTGCGGTCACACCACAAGAACTATTCCCCATACTTGATCTCCTTGTTATTTTTGTTGTTTTTACTTACTAGTGACAAAACCCCCATTGTTATTTGACACTTTTGTGTCCCCCTTTAATTTAAAAATGTTTTTAATCGTTAATGTCTTTAGCTACGACTAGTTAGAACTAAATTTTATTTGTCTATTAATTCTCAAAACCGCTTGGAACACGATCCCAACCCTTGGTTGGGTTACTATACTATTGCACGATCGTAGACACTCAAACCGTAGGTTAGTGTGGTTGATTACGCAAACATCAAAATGGCGCCGCTGCCGGGGAGTGGTGTTATTTGAGAATTTTTAGATTAGTAAAATTTTTGTTCTTATTAGTTGTAGTCTACTTACCTAATTTTTAGTTTTGTTTGTTTGTTATGTGAATATTTCAGAAAGCCTGAGTGTTAATGGTAGCAACGGTAGCCAGGTAGACCACCAAGATAATATCAGAAATATCAACGATATCCATGAACCCAACATCACTGGCCCCCATCTCATGGGAGGTGTTGGAGCCATCCGTTAACCCCCAGCCGAGGGAAATGCAGTGTTCCACATAATGAGCACCATGTTGCAACTCTTGCAACTAAAGGGACTTTTTAGCAGACTGGCTCATGAGGACCCTCACGAGCATCTTCGAAACTTCATAGATGTGTGTGGACCATTCTCGTTCAAAAACATCTCTCAGGAGTCAATCCGGTTAAGGCTATTTCCTTTCTCGTTGATGGGAGAGGCTTGCAAGTGGCTAGTTGAGCTACCACATGAATAAATCACTTATTGGGAGGAGTTGGTGACCCCATTTCAAGTGCAATTTTTCCCTCCCTCGAAGATGATGTCGCTGTGAGATAGCATCCAGAGCTTTAAACGTCTAGAAGGTGAATCTCTGCACGAAACTTGGCTAAGGTTAAAAAAGTTGGTGTTACAATGCCCAACCCACGGTTTGCCGGACAATGTGCTACTTTAATATTTTTACCAGAGTTTGGATTCGGTAAACAAAGGTGTCACTGACCAACTCTCGCCTAAAGGCTTAATGCAGCAGCCGTATGCAGTAGAAGCCCAACTTTTAGATGGTATGACAACCATCTAAAGAGCATGGTACACTCGTGAGGACCAAGCCTCCCCTCTCACTTTCAATCTATCCAAAGAACAGATTGAAAAAGTAATGAGAGAGACCATAACATGGCCAAAATCATGATGCAACTTGATATTCTATCCAAAAACATCACGGAGGCCGGTTTACGTGGTGTCAATGTTGTGGTAGTCGGGGGAGCTAATCCTGAGGAGAAGAAGTTTGAAGCCTTCTATAACGAAGAGGTAAATTTTCTAGCCAACCAAGGCGGTGGCGACCACTCAAATTACCCAAGGCAGGGTGGTAGCCAAGGTTGGGTTCGAGATGAAGGTTGGAAGGACCGTGATCGTGAAAGGAGTGACCGTACTCCAAATTGGAAAGATGGGGAGAAGGATAGATACGTGCCTCCCCATGAGCGCCAAAAGCAAAAGGATTCAGACGGTGGTAGGTCTGAGGATATGCTCTCGCGCATCCTCAACAAAGTTTAAGGGTCAGACAAAATGCTAAAAGGCATGAAAGAAGATGTGTCTACCTTTATCCAGACCGTTACCTCTCATTCAGTTTCAATCAAGCAGTTAGAGACCCAGATGGATCATATCTCGTCTAACCCAAATCCGAGATAGCCAGGGAGTTTATTCAGTGATACTATGGCTAACCCCAAGAATGAGGTTCAAAGGTGAACTTGCGTCGTGCCATGACGTTAACTAAGGCGTTGTTTGGGAGGCAACCCAAAACCATTTATTGCTTTCTTTTGCGTTGATAAAATAATGGTGTTTTGATTGTGCAGATGAAAGTGTGGGAAGTGAACGAAAAGCGCAGATTGGCGAATAATAGATTCAATCGTTGAGTCACCGAAGGGGTCAGCAAATTCGATCTTATCCGTCGTTTAACTCAAGACATCGTCAACATTGGAGCCTCTAAAACTTGGCAAGCTTTGGAAATTATTGGCGAATCGCCGACCATGTCGGCGATCATGACAGAAATCCCCGATTGGACCCCCGTAAACCAGAGGTTCTGTAAATATCGCAAAGAAAACTAAACAATCGACGCTCCACCGAGTGAGTAGGCGAGCTTGACTAACATAGCCGAGTGGGCAAAAACTGGACGGTCTTTGCAAGCCAAAGGTTTAAAAGTTTCAACTTCATTCACTTTCCCCCACTTTTCATCTGGTCAAACTCACACCAACACTCTAGTTTTTATATTTCTTGCACTTTTGGAGTATTTTGTTTCATTGATTTATGCACGGATTCGGAGTGCATTACCGCCTAGCTTCTCGGTAGTATTTCAATCAATACCAAAGGTTAGTTTCTTAATACCCATAATTATTTTGTCTGCATGGTACTCATTTGCACACTCTTTGACATTGTTAAGATCTGTTGAACCTCCCTGATTGGATAGAATTAGTTAAGTATCGATTGTTATTCGATAACCTTGCTTATGTGGTGAGATCTTGTTCTTCGATATATCTAGTTGAGTTAATGTGTGATGGGTGGTATTCGTATGTTATGGGTCTTGGTTAAAATTTTGCTATTTGTGCTTAAATTGTGTTTTCGGGGGTTGCGGGGTCGATTTCCAAAAGTTGGGTCAAAAGTGGACACGATAGGTGATTCGGTGAGCTGTGACGAGCTCGCTGAACCACTCAACGGTTTGCCTAAGTACCCCATCTCACCTTTACTATCATGCTTTATTTGTTATGGCTACTGTAACTTTCGGCAGGAAGCATGGGATCGCTAAGTGCATTGGGTGACTCGCCGAATGACACTTTAATCGCCCTTTGTCTGCACCCCTAACTCCTTCTGCACTATGACCTTTGTCAGATTGTGTGTGGCTCACTGAGCATATTCGGCGACATGCCGAATGGGTTATCTAGTCATTCTGCAGACAAAAGTCTCTGTTTTGGTTGTCGAATATGTTCTAACATTATCTCAAAGACTTTGCAGACATGGCCAGACCAAAAGTTGCACGAACACACATGCCACCCAGACACATAAGAGCACAACAATTCAAAAGAGCTAACAAGAACGGGAGCAAGGAAGCAAGTTCCAGTAGAAGGATTCACATTGACCCTTTTATCCCTTCATGGGCTCGAGGGTTCGTCAATGCGATACAGGCCTTAAAACCAGCGCATGATGTGGATAACATGGTTGAGGCAAACATTACTACAGAAGCTGAAGCAGAGAGAAAAAGAAATGAGAACTTGAAGAAGACTAACAACACTCTGGGCACTGAGGCTCAAACAGATGGAGAGACTGCTTAGACATGATCCCCTCTTTACCTCCCTCTCTGTCCTTCTTTATTTTGCCTTTCGGATTATGTGTAAATTGCATTTGAAGATAAATTGTTTTCATTTGTGGTGGGGTGAGGCTCACCTTTTGTGTGCTATTTGTGATTTGTGTTTTGTATATATCTAGGTTGTTCTGTTTAAAATTGTTTGACACTGCTTTTTGTGGATGTTTGAGGTCATGGCTCCCTTTTGTTTTAAATTACAAAAATGATTTTGATTTTGACCCATCAAAATTTTTTCTACCTCTCATGTGTTGAAAGTGGCTTTTCGTTTGCAAAATTTAAGTCTCGGTTCCGATCAATACTGATGACTTGAATAGTGCTCTCAATTGAAGAAACATGAATGTGCGGTTACGATGTGGCAAAATGAAGTTGCATAGACAATATATGAACTCTTTGCATCTCGTAGTGATTAGCCATTTATCGAATTGATTCTCTTGTAATGACCGTTGCAGACTAGTGAAAGTGTGTAGTCCTGTTTAAATTAAGTGTTGATGCCTTGTCTGATGAGCTTACTTTGAACCATGCATGAATAAATCTAGAATTTACCCCGTTAGTCTGATTGATTTTGAAAGGTGTGCTCTTGATATGATCTTAGGAAACTGTTAAGAGTGTGAGCCAAATCTGACATATACCTCTTTTTGTTCTACCCGTGAGTGTGTGAAACTCTTTTGAACATCCCTTGAGCCTTACCTTTCTTTGGAAGAAACTTGATGAACCCTAGACCTTACTTTACCCACTACCTATAATCCTCTTGATTTGTGGTTTAGTGAATAGCTAACTTAGGCTGAAATCCTAAGTTGGGTGTGTGGTGAAAAGGACAAGGAGAAGTCAAGAAGTGCATGAAAAATTCTCTCTAACCGATGGTATTGCAAAACAAAATAGAAACCCTTCAAAACAATAATTTATTTGGAATAAAAGTGTGAAAGGAATTGGGTTTCCAAACAATACATTGAGAGTGAATAAAAGGATGACTTAGAAGCACTAGGAGAAAAAGTGATAAGGGAAAGGAAAAAGACGTTCTAGGAACACCACATCTCATGAGGATGAAGAAGTCACTGAACCTAAATGACCATACCTTTGCACTCATACCCATTACAAGCCTTGAAAAGACCTTTTTGATCTTGAGTAAGCCGAACTGAAAGTCGATTAGAAAATAAGGGCAAACCTATGGGTGAAAACATGCATTGTGTTCCTCTTTTTTAGTGTGAGCGTTGCATCTGATTCCTGATCTTAAATTGATTAACCTCTTTGTGTGAATATGAAATCATTCTTTGTGTGAGGGTATTTAGATACTATCGTTGAGCTTGAGCTTGCATTAGTAGCAAGTATTGCGAGCATGAGCATCTTTGATATTGGTGTGTCACAACTTGAATCTTTGGGTACACAATTGATCTTTGCATAATTAGTCTGAGTCTTGTTGTGTATGTTCATGATTGAGTCTTGTGTAGCAGTATTTTAGACATCCTTTTTGAACGATTGAACTTGAGTTTGCTTGAGGACAAGCAAAAGTTTAAGTTGAGGGTGTTGATGAGTCCACAAATTGGACTCATTTAGGGCTTTATTTTAATAGAAATAGTGTCCTCAAATGCTTATTTTATCTCAATATCTGATGAAAATGCTTAAGGTTCAGATATTTGAAGTTTTAATGGAAGAATGGACACTTAGGAGCAAAAAGGAACAAAAAAGCTGAAATGAACGAAGAAGCTGAAGCTTGAGCATCGCCAAGCATACTTGGCGAATCGCCAAAGGGACGCACTCTACCCTTTGTTCCAGTACGCGAAGCCCTGAAGTAAGTGGATCAAAAGGTGACTAAAGGAGCAGTCGGCATGTCACCGAATAGTTCTGTGAAGCAATACTATGTCACCCAATGACACAGAGCATAAAGATGTTGAAGGATAGTGCAAGACGGCGATGAACTGCAGCTAAGGGAGAATCGCCGAGTTGATTGGTGATTCCAACTAAAGTCACCGAATGATCCACTACAATTTGATGTAAGGGACGTGTCCCTAAGATATATTATGTAAAGGGTCGTGTCCCTAAGTTTGTGTTTAAAGAGTTTGTTATTCTAAATGTTATAGATGGTTTGAGACATAGTGTCATAGTTTCTCTCATTTTATAAAGTCTTCGATTGTAAAGAAGAGTTTTAAATTTTCCGTATTTTTCTTATGCCCTTATGTTCAAGTTATGCTATGAGTCTTGTATGAGACCCCTTCAGGGTCAAGTACGCCGGTTACGACTGAGGGGTGCTCTTGGGTTGTGACAAACATGGTATTAGAGCATACGTTTTTGGGAAGGTATTAGGATGTATCAAACCACGTCTAGTAGAGTCTTGTTCATCGGTGTGAGTCGTGACACATCTATGAGCGAGAGGCTATTGGACGTTAGGAAGTTTCACTTCTTCATTCTCTAGTCGTGTCATAGAGTTTAACTCTATAAGGTCTTTCTCTCTAATTGGTGGTCTTCTAGATGTGACTACTCGTAGGGATCTTATTGCAATGAGCAAGAGAGAAGGTGTTGGTTGAAATGCCAATTTTGGCTATGTGACTAGATAGGACTTGATATGCTAGATTTAGATGTCATCCTTAGGTTGGATTGGTAGTGTTATTGTTATGTTCCTGTGTGATATTAGAACCCTTATAGTCAAATTGTTAGTCCCTAAATGAATTTTTCCGAGTGGAAGGGGGGAAAGATCTATGCCATATGTTTGGACTATGTTTTGTCTTAAGATTGACTTTGAGGGTTACATGTACCACCTAGTTAAGGTGAAGAAGAAGAAGTGTAAGTGTTGACCAACTTCAAAGGGTTAGTTGTCTTTTAAGATTGATCTTAAGTATGGTCATTTTGAAAAGGGTGTTTATATAATATCTAGGTTTGATTGGTTGGTAGATCTCACCAAGGTGATGGTATGGGTTCCTTATAGGTTTTGCCTTGGAAAATGAGAAATTGCCCGGTGCTTAAGGTTAGAGGATAACAAAAGTTCCTCCTAATGGTTCCGGAATGTGTTATTTTATTAGATTCCGGTGTTACTTGCCTTTTGTGACTTGATAAGCTAGACCTTGATGTTGTCCTTAATGTGAATGGGCTTCATAGTTGTTTCATGATATTGACAGTAGAATTTTACTTGACCATTTTGAGTTTTGGTAGGTTGTATAAGTTTGATGAAAGAGGGTGTTTGATTAATTCCTATATCTGTTGAGTGAATAGATTCCCCTAAAAAGGATAGTAGTGTAATTCACCATGGTCTAGAATCACCTTGTGTGATGAATGTAATAACTTAGTGATGACTTGCCCCGACCTTAGAATTGAAAGAAATTGTGCTTAGAAAAGTTCGTATAAGTTTACTTCCATGAGGAAGGTGATGTTCTTAGATGGTAAGGTCATTGAGTGTCCTTGATGTCCATGATTTTGTTTGGCTTGAAATACTCACCTTGAGAAGTGCATTGAGTTTGGGAAGTTTAGTCCCGGTTTTGTAGTCTCATATGAAATCTTGAGTAAAGCTAGTAAGGTTGGGATGCATTGTAAATAGATTTCCTTTGATTTTTAAACCAAACTTGTCCATTAGAAGTTGTGATGGGTTGGAGGATTAGATTAATAGTGGTGCATAAGTGATGTTAAGAGTATGTTGAGGTGGTATTTTAGTAAGGGTTTTGGTTGAAGGTACTTATTTGGGAGGCCAATGGCCAATGAGATGTCCCAATATCCTTATGTTCCCTTTTATTCCTCCTCTAGTTCAAGGTGATAAGTCCTCCTTGACTCATTTTATGATTTTGGAGTCTTGGATGTTATGTGTGTCCTATAATTTCCTTGTTCCATAGAGTTACTTTTGTTCACCTTGGTAGGGGTTGGATGCATGATTACTAGACCTCTATTAGTCTTAGAGCTCGGTAAGGTTACAATGAGTCTTGGTAAAGCTTTAGGTGTGTTTGAAAGGAGTAGTTTTTGAGGTTTTGGTAAGGGCCTTACTTCCAAGGGGGAGATCATGTGCTTAGATAGCAAACTTGATTGAGAGTTCATGTATCCTCATCCCTTTCTTCTATTCCTATTCTAGCTTGAAACCAAGAAGTTCCTTTTTGGACTTGTTCCATGTTTAGGAGTTATGAGTATTTTAGAGATTTCCATGATCTCCTTATGTTATGCATGTTTTTGAAAAATAATAATTTCTTATTTCATATAAAGTGAGTTTTCATTATTTACATGTTCCTCATGTTGTTGTGCATCTTAGTATGGTGATGGCATGTTTGACTTCGTGAGATGATTTGATGAACATGCTTTGTTATGATTTTGATGAAATGGCGCATTGCCTCCATATTGTTGTGTTGAGCTTGCTTTTATAGGAAAATGTAATTTTCCCATATAATTATGTGATTTAAGATGTTAGAATAGTTGGTATAGGCACACTCCCAAGGGAGGAGATGGTGTGCCTAGCTAGCAATGTTATTATGTGTTTATATGTCGCCATGACTTCTTTATATGATGAACAATCATGAAATTTGAAAAGAAATGAGTGTATATGAATGGTTTTTCCTCATGTGTAGTGCTTTGAGTAAAAGTTGCCTATTTGTACTTCATGAAAAGGTTATATGAGCATGTTTTAGTTAGGAGTTGAAAATTCCTCCTTAAATGAAATGCTCGTTGAAAATGATTTGCATATGAATTCCATGAGGGGATGTTGAGCATGTTATGACTAGGAGAAGGTAGTTTCTCCTATGAACATGAGATATATTGCATATCATTCATATTGGGTTGATAGATGTAGTTCCTACTTCCTTATATTGCATTGATCATGTTGAATTGGAGTTGATGTTTCCTCCTTGAATAAGTACACATTATGAATAGTGTGTTTTGGGTTGTGCATTAATGTGATGTTTCATGCATGTTGGGCTGCTAGTCTTTAGTCGTTAATCCTCTAATGTGTTTTAAGTGTCATTCGAGGACGAATGTTCCTAAGGGGGAGATAATGTAGCAACCCAAAAAATCTAGTAAGACCTAGCTAAAGCTTGACTAAAATCTAGTAGGTGAAACTAGAGCTTCATGTGCGAGTTTAGAGTTGGAAACTTGATTAAATGATGTTAAATGGTTCCCAAGTTCAGGTTGAGAAGTTTAGAGGTTAACGTCAAGACACGACTATAACGCCCGGAAACTAGTAAGTTGAACTAGTGTGTTTTAGTGTCTTGTAGTGGAATTTTGGAGTGTTGTATGAGGGTTAAAATAAAGATAAATGGCTCCCGTACTTCAAATGACATGTTTAGGGGTTAAACGTCCGGGTACGACTCCCCAAGGACCACCCAAGGGGTCCTTGAGGAGGACCCCAACATTGCCTAAAAAGCTGTCAAAACAGCTTGATCTACTCCCATGATTCACACCCCTTAGATTGACCTACACCCCGTAGGTCATGGGCGTAGATCAGGCCTGCAAAACCCTGCAAGGTTTGGGCTTCAGGTCCAAACGACGGATCCAAACCACACCCCTTAGACCAATCCACGGTCCGTGGATGGTCAAGTCGTAGGTGCTGCCAGTTTTTAGTGATTTAGTTTTAAGTTAGGAGTTTAGGGTCAACTTCAAATAGTCATATCTCATAGCTCAAAACGAATTACGTGGGCCATTACCTATCCAATTAAAGGTCTCTGAGTCCTCTTTCCAACTCCACCGAGTTTTCCCTATTCCGATCTCGGAGTAAAAAGTTATTCCCGAAATAGTGAAGGACTGTCTGTCCCCAACCACGAGACCCATTGACGGCCCTTAGACCCATCCACTGTCCGTGGATGGGGATCCGTAGATACTACCAGTTTTGGCAAGTTTAGTTTTAAGTTGGGGGTCTGGGAATTAAGTTAGTTAATTAATTAAGGGCTTAGGGGGCCAGTTAAGTGGTCAAATAACCTCCTATAAATAGTTAATAGGACCCTAAACTATGGGCTAGATTCGGTCTATGATTCTATGGAAAAAGTTCAGCTCATCATAGACAGACTTAAGACAGCCCAGAGTCGCCAGAAGTCCTATGCAGATGTAAGGAGAAGGGAGTTGGAGTTCCAAGTTGATGATTGGGTTTTCTTGAAAGTGTCACCTATGAAGGGGGTGATGAGATTTGGCAGAAAAGGGAAGCTCAGTCCTAGATATGTAGGCCCTTGCAAGATCTTGAGAAGAATTGGTAAAGTGACTTATAATTTAGAGCTACCAGCAAAACTAGCAGCAGTGCATCCAATTTTTCACATTTCGTTGTTGAAGAAGTGTGTGGGTGATCCAGCATCTATAGTACCTTTATAAAGTATGGTTGTGAAGGATAATCTCACGTATGAGGAGGTACCAGTTGAAATCCTTGATCGTCAGGTTCGAAGGTTGATAAACAAAGAAGTCATTTTGGTTAAGATTTTGTAGAGGAGTCACTCTGTAAAGGGATCTACTTGGGAAACAGAAGTAGCCATGAAGGCCAAGTATCCTCATCTCTTTCCTTCCGATTCCATTCCAGCTTGAGGTAATAGTTCCTCTTTAGTTTTTGAGTCATTCATGTGTAGATTCAGTTTTAGTATCATGTTCCTTCAGTTTGTACTTGCATTTTCAGCGTATTTTCATGTCTCTAGAACTTAGTTTAGTTAGAAATCAGTTTCTAGTACTTAGTGGTAGGGTATGCTGCTCTTTCCCTCCCCATCCAGCTAGTTAAGACTTCATTCGAGGATGAGTGTTCCCAAGGGGGATATATTGTAACACCTCAGAAATCAGACTTAGAAGTCCAGCAGAAAAACACTAGAAACAGTGAACCACAGTAGAGTTCACAGACCGTTAGAAGGACCACGGTCCGTTGACCTACATGTGAACCCAACACCTTTCCAGTAGAGGTGGATCACGGAGCCCTTCATGGGACGTAGACCACCTCACGGGCCGTACTGGCACTCGTGGGAACCAGGCAGAGTCCAGCAAGTCCAGATGTCAGACCACGAGACCTTTCACATGTCGTGATCCTGACGATGGGCAGGCGTGGTGGTGCACGTGGAAGGCCACCCCAGAACTAGCAACTACTGGTTCAGGACCACAACCAGCTTCACGGTCTGTGGTCCCTTTGACGGTTTATCAGAGGGGCCATGGTCAGCTGCGTCAGATTTAAGTAGGGTCGTTTTGGTCTTCTCACCTATGTGTTGGACACCTAAACTACGTCGTTTAACCCGTAAACTACATAGTTTTGGTCAGTTTAAGCCCAACAACCTAATCAGAACTTACCCTAATCAATTATTCACCTAAATCAAGCGAAACTTACAGCAAAAGAAGAGAATTCAGGCGATAGCTTCTCAATAACACGCAGCAAGGTTTTCCTCAATTCCAACCGCCAAATCCAAAGATTTCTCCGTAAATTTCGTCAACAGGTATGTGGGATTTCACTAGTGGGTTCCTTTCGCCCATTAGGTCCCTAGATTTCAGTTTGATTCTTGATTCCCTTGATAATATCTAGACCTAGGGTTTCTTAAATGTTAGAAATTGTTGGGTTTTACCTATTAGAATGATCCAGATCAGATTATCATGTCATTGCTTAGTTCCTTGAATGAAATTCAGAACCCTAGATATGTAGTTCTTTTAGTTCATGAATTACACATGCTAGGTCAGTTATTTCAGATATACATGCCTCAGATTTGAATGCTTCATTGTCAGTAGATTAATGTTGCATTTTCAGTTAGCATATCAGTACATTGAGCTATCAAGTATTTAAAAAATTCAGTCATAAATTGTTAATTACATAATCAATTGGGAGTAGCTTAATACAAAGTAGACTAGGGTCAGTCACCCTCAAGTCCCAGAACTACATGCCTCGTAGGTTCTAAGTCCCCTCTGTGGGCATTAATTTTGTGATCACACCAATCATGACTCTATACCTCTGGCAAGGTATATTGGGTCTTTTCGATGGGGCGTATACATCAGACTCTTTTTTTAGCTCATGTGGTTTTATGTCGGTTATTAATAGCTCCCTTATAGTCAGATTCTATTGTATTGACCATGTTATCAGTCACAATTCATTATTTAGTTTCAACATGTTATAAACTTGGTCATTGCATTCGGTTAGTTCATGTTCTGTATTTCCAGTATAGTATCATGCTTATCTCTTATCATTTCTCAGATATATACTTTGGTTCAGTTATGTTTATTATTCAGTCTTATTCCATCCTGCATGGTCAGTACCTTCAAGTACTGACGCATACTCTGCGTTACATCTTCTCGTGATGTAGGTTCAGGACCTCATCTTCCAGATCACGCATAGATCAGTTCCCGATCTTTAGCTCAGCAGTATCAGTGGTGACTTCTCATTCTCTGAGGATGACAAACATATTTTCTTTGCCTTTAGTCTTAGTTTCAGTTTTGCTAGATTTAGTTGGGGCATGTCTTAGCATTTTTAGTCAGTTAGAGGCTATTTTCAGACATAGTTAGATTCAGCTTTAGCATCTGGATTTTGACTTTTCAGTTGTTGTTAAACTCTCAGTTTTTATATATTCAAATAGTTTATGGGTATTACCCATCATTTTCAGTTTATCTCATGTCTTATGCTTTCGCTCATTATTTCATATTCTAGTTTATATTACTTTCTTAAGATATACCTGCTCAGGGTTAGCTTGGGGTCACTCGTGATCCTAGGTCCCGTGTTTGTGCCCTGGGGGTAGCTTCAGGGCGTGACAATATAACTTGGCCCAAACTTATAAATAGATGTTTGGGGTTCGTTGGAGATGTTATTATAAAGTTGTGGTTAAAATTTGATGTTATTTGATGGTTATCTGAGCTATTCGATGATGTTTTTGATCCATTTCATGGACTGAAGTTCAAAGAATAGATGAATGGATCATCTAGAAGTTTTCCTTGTAAGAAGTTAATTGAAAACTGGCAATCGTATGAACGATGGAAAGTTTCCTAGTGGTGTACAAGTATTTAAGCTTGACAAGCTTCTGAAATTATAAGATGTAAAAGCAATAGGACTAAAATAATCTACTCAGAAGGTATACGAGCTGCCCCTGCTACAAGGGATCAACAGAGATTATATAGCATCAAGTCCGATGATCTGCTCGAGGATTTGCCTCAGGACTCAGAAGATCAGTGTCAAAATATTGGTTTACAAGTCGTCTCCAGTTTGAGCAGTGATCTTGGAAAGTGCTTTGTGCAGAATAATGTTGGGAATGAATTCATGTTATTCCATAGAAATGCTATTATAGTAAAATTTTGTTAGAAGTCAACTTGTTATAGACAAAATGTTTTGTATGTATAAAAAACTAAAATCATTAAAAAAAATAGAAAAGAAAGCATGATTATGTTAAAAATACCGATACACTATATTTCTTGAACTATATATTAAATGATCTGTGTATAAAAAAATAAATATGAATTCTAATACAGTAAAATTCAATGTAACATTTAGTCATCTTTTACTTACATTTTTTTATTTATTTATACTTTTGCACTATTATTTTACCTCTCTGTAATAGTTAAGTACATGAATTTTCTAAACATTTGAGACTACATATAAAAATGAAAAAGTAGAAAAACAACAAAGAAGACATAACTATTAATGTTTAACAAAGACTTTCTCTTTTACGGGTCCAGTTGTGAAAATATTCTATGGGATTTAACATACTTACCCTCAAAACAATTAATTATAAATATAAATTGGGATTAGTTTTATTATATTTATATCTTAAAGATAAAAGAAAGGAAGAATACAAAAATATAGAAATCAATAACTAAGTTATATTTAAAACTCAAAAAGATGGAGATATGAAAAATAAAAATTCACTTACAACTTCATATTGGAGAATATTCATCTTGTAACTATGATAATTTACTATTTCTCAACAAAAAGAAGATGAATATGTCACGACCCTACCCACTGGGCCATGTGGGCACCTACTCTAACACCTAAGTAGGAGAACCCTCGATTCCCAAAGAGTTTAAAACATGCAAAAGGTTAAGAAAACTAAGTTAAAGGAAGGTTTATGGAGATTTTTGTATAATAAATAGTTTAAAATGTTTCGAAGTTAAGACTTGTAAAGTAATTAACACACCAGGGATCTAGTCTAAACAGGCACAAGATCTTCTAAGATTACAAGGTATAAAGAAAATAGCAAAGACACAGCTCCCGCCATGCGGAAGGAAAATATAAATTGTTGGAGATCATCTTCGTCTTCACCTATGAGACATCACCGACCCTACATCCAGACTATTCCAAAAAGGCATAGCAAGAGTAGTATCAGTACAAAACCACACATACTGGTAGTCATCATCGGTCAACCCGATACCCACCGCATAATATAGGAAATCGACTAGCCAAAACATGCAATAAGACTATTTATTTCCCCACCTTTATATTTTCATGACCTTACCATTCCCGGATACTTTAATCATATACTAACACACTTGACTGTAACCCCTTACTCGTTCAACTCTGGATCATAGCTTAACCATTCTACCACTTTAATGAATTTCGGATAAGACCACTACTAACCCGACCAACCATACACGACATACCCTTACTTCTTCCACATTCCCATTCGACCCTTGACCCATATTACGTTATATCAAGGTTTATTATTCATTTCAATACGAGTCCCGCTTCCAAGATAATATCCACTACTTAACAATTACGATACAACACCACCCCTAATTTCTCAACGACGATACACATGACCACCTATCTAAGGTACAGATAGAACACCTGGACCCTCGGTCCCCACTCACCGTATCACATCCCAATTTCGGATGAACCATCCATGGCTCATTAAATAACGAAATATTTCACAAGTATACACAACATAGTAGAATACTCATATATAGATACAATAATCAGTCATCCATTCAAGGCCAATGTACAATCCATAATCTAAATAACAATTAGATATGTCAACGCAATGGTCCTTTCATGGAACCCATACATAAACTATTAGTGTATGGGAACTTGACACCTGATCTAATGTATGCATATATGTTGGTACGTGGCACCTGATCCAATGTATGTATCTGTGTCGGTACGTGACATCCGATCCAATGAATGTTAGTTTGTTGGTAAGTGACACCTGATCCAATGCATATTAGTGTGTCAGAATGTGACACTCGATCCAATGCATGTTAGTGTGTCAGAATGTGACACTCGATCCAATGCATGTTAGTGTGTCGGTATGTGACAGTCGATCCAATCAGCATAATCACATCCATAATGTACAATACTCACGTCATCTAGTAAAGTACTCCAGTTCATGGCATGCATTGTTCATAATCAATTCATTAGGTTCGTTTCCACTCTTTATGCTTCTCATACCATCATGCATACCATATAGCAATCAATCAACATATATCACACAAATTGGAAATCAAACTATCCCCAAACCCTAGTTCAAGAGATATGGCTTTTCCCTACGGTATGCATCTGATGTAATGCCTAGGAATACATGTACGACTGTCCCTTTTACGGTGCATGAAAGCCTACACATGAATTCTACCATCAATACAACTATACTACGTAGTGAATTACAGATTTATAATTACTCAATTAATAAACCTAGCCTACTTGGGCGCCACGCATTTGCAGAGGGATCGTAGCACGAATTCTAATTCCCGGATGATGAGACGGTGTATTTTGACCAGAAATCTGCAATCTATCGACCTCCTTATGCTAGAAATCTCGTTCTCCTTCCTTCCCAATTTTAGAGCAGTCTTCAGAGGGTTTCTGGGGTGATCCTCTCCTCTTTTCAGTATTTTTAGAAAAAGGATAAAATCAACCTTCGCGTTATTTAAATTTTATCTCGCCCATCCTGCTCTGGTGCCACTTATCCTTCTACAGCACCGCCGCCCTAGCGGCATCTTGCCTGCTCTGGCGAGCTAAGGGGCCCAATTTTCCACTATGTTTTTCCTTTCCTAATTAACGATAGTTTGGATTATCACAATACATTCCAATTTACGCCTCGTTCATCCCCAGACGACTAGCGAAGGGATAAATATGTGCCCTTTTTGGAGTACTTCTAGACTAACGAATCAGGCCATTATGGAATCACAAAAGATAGTGGTTTTTCAATTTTTAAGCACAAAAGGTTCTATACTCGAAGGACCGATTAGGGAAATGAGGTAACACACTAAGAAATGAATGCGTCCAACTGAGTGAACTGACCTTGCCAGAGCGGCACGACTCCCCCTATGGAGACGAACCTCATGTTTGATGGAATTCGGTTGGCCCCGCTGATAGAGGCTCCCCCATTGTGAATTTCCAATTGTGTGAGGGAGTTCTATGCCATCCTCCCCACTGTTCGGTGGGATGATCTTCACCCTACTATCCACATCCGGGGAGTTGACATTCCCCTAAAAAGTCCATTTATAAATGACGTGCTCGAGCTGCCACAGGTCCCCATTATGGATTTCGAGGCCAAGTTGCGGGAGATGGACATGGGCTGGTTGAGAGATACACTGGTGGAGCCTGTTTGCCGGGACCGGGTTTATTGGGCCACTACGGAGGGCATCACAAGCACTCACTAGACTTCGGATGCTAAGAGGTGGATGCACTTAGTCACTAGGAGGATCCACTAATCGAGCAACCACAGCGACATAACTTTTCCTCGGGCTCTAATGGTAGCGTGCGCTATTCAGGGCATTGGACTTAATATGGGCGCACAAATCATTTGAGAGTGGATGGTGTTCTACCATGGCAACAAGAAGGCTTTCTTCTTACTTCGGTTGGTGACTAGAATGTGCAAGAGGGCGGGGGTGCCCCTCTTGGACATAGATGAGGTACTTTCTATGGATTCTCCCCTTTCACCTTCTTTTGATTAGACAGGGTTCTACCTCCCCGAGTAATATAAGGAGGACGGACAGGGCCACTAGCAGTCAGGCGACTGCGGAGGCGGATGACGAAGGAGGAGAAGATGGTGCAGGGGACGACACTTTTCCTACCCGGTCCCATCCCCCATTCTCCGGTGCACAAGTCGAGGAGGACCTGGCAGCTATTCGGAAGAGGTTGGGACGTTCCTTTGCTAGCACCACTCCGGTTCCACCCAGCACTGCTCTGGAGGTTGAGATGCTCCGCCGCAAACTGCACCAGGAGAGGAGGATGGATTTGGAGAGGGATTGTCTGATGGTCTAGATATGGAAGACCTTGAAGGTCATATTTTCTTGTGTTACCCTTGGATCGGAGGTTCCCCGAGTCGGTACAGGAGACTTCCAGTAGTTTACCTTTATGGATGAGGCTGTGACTGACCTGGTATCCCGCGAAAGACCTAGACTGTGATGATCATACCTCCCAGTTCGAGGGATCCCAATTTGGTTTTCCGCCCCTCTTAGGCCTGTATTTGAACAATACTTTATTTTATCTCTTCGATTTTCCTTACTTTTGTAGCACATGGATGATGGTTTCTGCTGCTTCTCACAATTAATATTAATTGCTAAGGGTTGATAACATTTTGTTCTTATTGCTGAGTACTGATAGGATTGCGAGAATTGACCCATGTCCGATACGGGGTCTACACGTGTGACAAGGGAAAAGCAGAGGAGACAAGGAGGAGATTTTGTCTCGCCCTATCCCACTCTGGCGGGAGAAATCCCACTTTGGCGGTCTCGCCCTGGCAGGAATAATCCCACCCTAGTAGTTCAGACGGAACAAAACCCAAGCCAATAATTTTTCTGGGGCTTTCCTTGTTTCTAAAATTTTCCATTGTCCCTCAGGCTATAACTAGTCATTTACGATAATTCCCGTACCTAGGATGGTCATTGTCTATCCTGAGTTAATCCGACGGTACATACGCCAGAATATATTCTCATTAATTCCACACCACATACACGCACATCCCCTGGTTATGCCCGTACACTCACACGGTTATAATCAGTCGCAACACACGTCCAGATTTCGGTACGAATCACATCGTAGTCTATCTAGACCCTTGCACCGAACTTCATAATGACTCTCTCAGTGACAAGTAGATCAAGAAATTCAAGTGATTACCATTCGCACCATTTCGAACCTTTGGGATAACATTTTGCACACATCTAAGTTAAGACAAGAAATTAGGATACACAAAATCGTACACAATTACACCTTTAACATTAACAGTTAGTTCAGACAATAAGAAACACGCATTCATAATTTCAAGCTACACTTCAAAGACAAGTCCAAATTATTAATTAATTCGTCCCATAGTTCATCCATGCATTTATACAACCCCTAAGGCCAGTTACTAATTGAAACCTTCCTACTTCCAATTTTACTTTGCTTGCGCCCCTTCAACCGGGACTACTGGGTCCAGTTCACTTTTTTGAGATACCAATTGGAATCGGGAGATACCAATTGGACTCAGCCCATACCACAAGTGCCATCTAGAACGAAAGGAGAGGAGAAACAAAATGAGTTTCTAGAATGCTTCATAGCTTCCTAAAGATTAGATGTGGACGTCAACAGACCAATCCGCATGAGTCTACTCCACATTTGCTCTTGTATGGGGAGACCGGTAACCTGGGATCTGATACCAATTTGTCACGACCCAACCCACCGGACCGTGTAGACACCCACTCTAGCATCTAAGTAGGAAAACCCTCGATTCTCAAACAGTTTAAAACATGCGGAAGATTAAGCAAACTATGATAAAAGAAGGTTTATGGCCATTTTTATATAATAAATAGTTTAAAATTAACATTTCAAAGTTAAAACTTGTAAAGTAATTAACATCACAGGGATCTAGTTTAAACAGGCACAAGAGCTTCTAAGATTACAAGGTATAAACAAATTAGCAAAGACACAACTCTCACCATGTGGAAGGAATAGAGAAGTTGTTGGAGATCATCTTCGTCTTCACCTATGAGACATCACCGACCCTGCATCCAGACAATGCCAAAAAGCAATAGCAAGAGTAGTATCAGTACAAAACTGCACGTACTGGTAGGCTTCATAGGTCAACTCGATACCCACCGCATAATATATAGGAAATCGACTAGCAAAAACATGCAATAAGACTATTCATTCCTCCATCTTTATATTTTCCTGCCCTTACCATTCCCGGATACTTTAATCATAAACTAGCACACTTGAATGTAACCCCTTATTCGTTACGCTCTTGATCATAGATTGACCGTTCTACAATTTTCATGATTTCTGGATAAGACCACTACTAACCCGGCCAACCATACATGACATACCCTTACTTCTTCCACATTCCTACTCGACATTTAGCCCATAGTACGTTATATCAAGGCTTATTGAACGTATCAATACGAATCCCCCTTCCAAGGTAATATCCACTACTTAACAATTACGACACAGAACCACCCCCAATTTATCAGCGACAATATACATGACCACGTATCTAAGGTACACATAGAACACCTAGACCCTCGGTCCCCACTCACCATATCACATCCCGATTTCAGCTGGACCATCCATGGCTCATTCAATAACAAAATATTTCACAAGTATACACAACATAGTAGAATACTCATATATAGATACAATAATCAGTCAATCCATTCAAGGGAAATGTACAACCCACAATCTCAATAACAATTAGATATGTCAATGTAATGGTCCTTCCATGGAACCCTTTCCCAAACTATTAGTGTGCCCGAACATAACACCCGATCCAATGTATGTATATGTGTCTGTACGTGACACGCGATCCAATGCATGTATATGTGTCGGTAAGTGACACCCGATCCAATGCATGTTAGTATGTCGGTACGTGACACCTGATCCAATGCTTGTTAGTGTGTCGGTACTGACCACCCGATCTAATTAGCACAACCACAAGCACAATCACATCCATAACATAAAATACTCACATCATATAGTTAAGTACTCAATTTAATGGCATGCATTGTTCATAATCAATCCATTAGGTTCGTTTCCAATTTTTATGCTTTGCATACCCACATGCATACCATATAGCAATCAATCAACATATATCACACAAATAGGAAATCAAACCATCCCCAAACCCTACTTCACGAGATAGGGATTTTACCTACGGTATGCATCTGATTTAATACCTAGGAATACATGTATGATTGTCCCTTTTTCGGTGCACGAAAGCCTATGCATGAATTTTGCTGTCAATACCACTATGCTACGCAGTGAATTACGGATTTACAACTGCTCAATTAATAAACCTGGCCTACCTGGGCACCAAGAATTCACAGAGACATCATAGGTCGAATATTGGTTCCCGGTCGATGAAATGTTGGATCTTGAATGGAAATTTGCAATCTATCGACCTCCTTACGCTAGAAATCTCTTTCTCCTTCCTTCCCAAGTTTAGAGTAGTCTTTGGAGGGTTTCTAGGGTGATCCTCGCCTCTCTTTAGTGTTTTTGGAAAAAGGAGAAAATGACTTCGTGTTAGTTAATTCTGTCTCGCTTATCCCGCTAGAGCGCCGCCGCTCTAGCGGCTTCTAGCCCGCTCCGGCGGGCTAAGGGTCCTAGTTTTCCACTACGTTTTTCCTTTCCTAATTAACGACGGTTCTGATCGTTACAGAATATGCATGACATTTTAAAGAATACTTATAAATAAATCAGTAAGAATTCTTATAATTAATTGGTAATGAAAATTTTACAACTGATGTAGACTAACCTAATGTAGAATGCAAGATGATCACAAACTTGAATGAAAGAAGGTGATGTAAATTGTGTTGTGTGAGTGTCTTTGATAGACTCTTCACTACCCCCACTTATCTTACAAATTAAAATTCAAGGTTACTAGACACATTTAATTAGTACATGAATATATGATTGCATTAAGAACTTGTTTGATGCATGAATTTAAATATAACTATTACTTAATATTTACTTAATTAAATATATATTAATATTCAATTTATTTTAAGAGTAAGATAAGGGTAAAATGGTAATCCAACTTTGATGTTAGGAGCTTCCCACTAATAATAAAACTAGTACTTATCCTTCAAGTTCAACCAATCCATATAATTCTTCGAACTAATCTCAATCATGTCAGATTGAAAACTATTTTTATAAAAAAAATTGAAGAAATCGAAGGGCCAATTTTTACCATAGTCCCATGCTTTAAAATTCTCAAATTAAGCATCAAAATGTTCACAAGAACTTTTGGATTTTCTTCAATATTCAACATTTCAATTTATCTTTTAATAGACTTAACTGGCCAATTGGTAATCTCAATGTCATCAAACACAAAAGAAGGAAAATCAGCTGGGTTAAGTGATGATAATTCTTGTAATTTTATTATTTTATCCTTAGCATCACAGTTTTTGAAATATTCAACATAATATATGAATCTATAATAGTAAACATTAAAAATTGTGGTTGGTTGGATCCAAAATAATGTAGATGGGATATTGATATTTTTGTTCCACTAAACCAATCTGATCCATAATAATAGTGACGACACGTGAAAAAGGGGTACCTTTATTTACATTTGATTGGATTGACTTGAGTATAAATTCTGACTCATGTGTCTTTATAAAAGAATTGAACAAATGGAACTCATCAATTGAACTTAATTAGAATCTTCATCTTAGCCATCAGAGAAAGGAAGAAAGCTTAATCCTTCAACATTTGAGAGTTTCTTTTTATTCTACTGAAACCTGATAGACTTGTGGTTAAAGTGACTTCAATACTTAAACTGATTGATAGTTTGGAAAATTTAAAACATAGATTAATTTTTCCTTTGCCTGGGAATAGTGCTATAAGAACATGAAATTTTTCATTTTTCAATTTGTTCATGTTTTGGGTGGTGAAAAGAGAGGTATCCATGAAAGAGAATGAGGATTTTGGGAAGGAGAACTTTCTAAAGGAAGAAAGTGTTTTTGAACTGGCTTGATTACAACTAATTAAGGTCATTTATACTATAAAAAATCTAAAGAATTTATCACATTCTCTAAACATCTACCTTAAATATTTATGTTTTGAGATTATATAAATTTTATTAAATAAAAATATATCAAAAGACATTTTACTCAAAGTTTCTTGACGTTCTCAAAAGTATTTGGAATTCTGTCACGACCCAGACCATCGTGATAGGCACCCACACTAACCCTCCGGTGGAAGAACCACGACTACAACCCAAACCAAGCAACTAAAGCATTTAAGGATACGAAAACATGAATAATATCTAAAAACTAAAGTTCCCATAAACTCCAACAAAAGTCTAACAACGAACTAAACAATGCGGAAGAAATAACCTAGAACCTGAAAGTCAATGTACCAAAACATCTAAAGTATAACAAGTCTAAACAAGAAGGGATACAACCCCAAACTAATGAGCTAATAACTAACTAGAAAAATCTAAGTCTGAAATGCTGGATATAGACGAAAGAGAACTCATGGCAGCCAGGAAGAATTGGCTCACCCTTGAATTCGAACGATCACTGATTTTCCAAGAGAGGTCTGTCAATAGCCGCCAGAAAATGCCCTGTACTCAAAACAAATAAGAGCAAGTGCAGTATCAGTACACAACCACAGTGTACTAGTAGGATCACACGGATATCCCACTAAGTGTAACATACATAAGCCAATACAACAATATAATCACATGCATATATCGAACATATACAATATCATCATCATTTACGAACAACGAACACTTTCACATTTCTCAAGATACACAGTTATATCAAATCATTGGTTCTCTCATGGAACCCAAACCTAAACAGTTAGCATACCGGAACGTGTTGGATAATTCCTCTCATATACTTTCAATTGACGTGAGGCATAAGCTATAACATTCTTATACTGCATCAATACAACACCCAAACCAGAATGTGAAGCATCACAATAAACAATAAAATCTTTACCTTCAATCGGTAATGCTAGAATAGGCACAGTGGTCAAGAGAGTCTTGAGCTTTTGAAAGCTCTCCTCACATTTTTCAGTCCATTCAAATGGTATCTCATTTTTGGTCCAATTAGTCAAGTGAGTGGCAATAGAAGCAAAGTTCTTCCCAAATCGGCGATAATAGCTAGCGAGCCCCACAGAACTCCTAACTTCAATCACAAAACTTGGTCGAACCCAATTCTTAACCGCCTCAATATTTTGAGGATCTACCGTAACTTCTTCTTTTGAAACTACATGTCCTAAAAATGCAACCGAAGTCAACCAAAATTCACACTTAGAAAATTTAGCATACAACTTTTATTTCCCAACACCCAAAACAACGTGAAGATGGACGACATGTTCTTCCTCACTTTTCGAATATACCAAAATATCATCAATAAAGACTATAACGAAAGAATCAAGAAATGGTTTGAACACCCCATTCATCAAACTCATGAAAGTTGCAGGCGCGTTGATCAAACCAAAAGACATAACCAAAAACTCATAGTGCCCATAGTGAGTTCTAAACGTCGTCTTTCGCATATCCTCTTGCCTAATTTTTAACTGATGGTAGCCAGACCCTAGATCAATCTTAGAAAAAGCTCACGTCCCTTGCAATTGGTCAAAAAGATCATCTATTCGAGGAAGAGGATACTTGTTTCGAATAGTGACCCGATTCAATTTATGATAATCTATACACATACCCCATGGGAAAGCACTAGGATGAATAAATCACTTATTAAGAAGCTCTTGGGTTTGAGCCTTAAGCTATCTTAATTCTGTTGGAGCCATGTGATATGGAGGGATAGAAACGGGACGAGTACCAGGTTCTAAATCAATGCAGAAGTCTATATCCCTATTCGGAGGCATACCAGGCAAGTCATTAGGAAACACTTCTCTAAATTTTGACACCACTAGAATAGACTCAATGGATGGAGCCTCAATCTCAACATCCCTAATATGATCCCAGTATGCCAAACAACCCTGCTTTACAAATTTTCTTTATCTCCACGATCTCGCTGATTATCTCCTCGCCCACTTTGTGGACGTCCTCTACCATTATTACCATTCCCCATGGGTACCACTGCTACTGCATGGAATCTAACACATCTGGGTAGGGATAATCTCTCCTCATATGCCCAGGTTCACCACAGTTGTAACATGTACAATCAAAAGATGGTCTGCTGCCTGCCGAAGACGCAACTCCCTGCCTATCCTGAATCAAATTATGAGATGGAGTTCCCGAGTAATTACATGTAGAGGCGGGCATAGCAGACTGAATTGGCTTGGCTACAAGTGTTGGCCTCCCTGAACCCCTGGAATAAGAACCTTGAAAGTTTCCTGAATTCTTTGCCCTTTTTGCCAATGCCTTAGCCTGACCGTCTCGCCTCACCCCCTCCACTTTCTTAACATAGTATGTTACCTCATTGAAGCTCCTTCTTGAAGAAGTCATATGAACATATAATATTTGCAACTCAAAATTTAGTCCCCTAATAAATAACCAGATTCTCTCTTCCTCAGTAGTCACCAATTGAGTAGCATATCTAGACAAGACATGGAACTTGGTCTCATAAGTAGCCAAGTAGCATATCTAGAAAAGGCATGGAACTTGGCCTCATAAGACGCCACAGTCATACCACCTTGATACAAAGTCATGAACTCATCCTTGTTGCGATCCCTCAAAGTCCTAGGAACATATGTCACCAAAAACAGAGCATGAAATTGGGTCTACGTAAGTGGAGGTAAAGTAGAAGATTTGCATTCCATATAAGCTCTCCACCACTGCTTAGCCTCATCTTGAAGTTGAAAGGACACAAACTCTACCCCATGCTGATGGACTATTCCCAACTTATGAAGCCTCTCATAGCAATATAAGATGAACTCATAAGCATCCTCATTCTCAGAACCAAGAAACAAATGAGGCTTTAGCTTCAAAAACTTAGTCAACATTTCATGCTCATTACCAGTCATAACAGAACCCAACAAAGGACAAAAGAAAGCATCGTTACATCCCGTTCCACCCGTCTAGGGCATACTGCTAGTAATAGGGGGATTAGCGGGAGCTTGAGTTGCTTGAACAAAATGAAGCACTCCAGGATCAACCAACCCTTTCAAGAATGATATAGTCTGTCGAGCTAACACTGGGTCTATGGGAGGAACATCGGTAGTCTCTGCCTGCACCTCTTCCTCTTGTCCCACATCCTCAACATTCTCCTCCATCTCTTCATGATGCGCAAGAGGGTTCTTATTCATATGATCATTCTCAAAAGGAGCTCCGTTCCCAGCAGTTGCTACTTTTCCACGACCTCTACCCCTAGCTCTTCATCTACCCATGCTTCGACCGCGACCTCTCACTGCAGATTCCTCAGCTAGAGCATTGACGGGAGTGATCGGCCTGACACCATTGAATTTAGTATTAACCATCTATGGACAAAAGCGTGAAAGAGGTTAGATACTAATTTGAATCACCAAATACCAATTGGAATCAAGTCATAGCACGAAAGGAGACAAGAGAAAACAGAGAGATTTCCTAAAGTCCTATAGCCTCTCGAAGAAAAGTAAAGGTGTCCCCGTACAGTTCTGCAAGATTCTACTAGACTTGTTTTGGTACATCGAGATCAACAAACCTAGGCTCTGATACCAACTTTGTCAAGACCCAGACCATCGTGATTGGCACCCACACTAACCCTATGGTGGGAGAACCGATACTAAAATCCAAACCAAGCAACTAAACCAAAAACTAATGCATTTAAGGATACAAAAATAGGAATAATATCTAAAAACTGAAGTATCCATAAACTCCAACAAAAGTCTAACAACGAACTAAACAATGCGGAAGAAATAACCTAGAACCTAAAAGTCAATGTACCAAAAACATCTACAGTTCAACAAGTCTAAACAAGAAGGGATACAACCCCTAACTAATGAGCTAATAACTAACTAGAAAAGTCTAAGTCCGAAATGGTGGACATAAACGAAAGAAAACTCATGGCATCCCAGAAGAATTGGCTCACCCTTGAATTCGAACAATCACTGATCTTCTAAGCGAGGTCTGTCAATAGCCGCCGGAAAATGCCCTGTACTCAACAAAAATAAGAGAAAGTGCAGTATTAGTACACAACCATAGTGTACTGGTAGGATCACACGGCTATCGAACTTAGTCTAACATACATAAGTCAATACAACAATATAATCACATGTATATATCGAACATATACAATATCATCATCATTTACGAACAACAAATAGTTTCATATTTCTCAAGATACACAATTATATCAAATCATTTTGTTCTCTCATGGATCCCAAACCTAAACAATTAGCATACCAGAACGTGGTACCCAGTCCAATGATTAGGTCGGAATGTGGCAACCGATCCCATAATTATGCTGGAATGTGGCAACCGATCCAAGTTAGTGTGTCAGAATGCAACACCCGATCCATTCAACAAAGCACAATCACAATCACCAAGTACATTCTCATAATCATACAATCAAGTCATGATTCATGGCATTCATCATTCATATATCCTCATATTACAATTAATGTGATCAATAATGCAACATTTGCATACAAACATGTATCATAATGAAGCAAGAACAAACATACATCACACAATCATGAAATCACAATCATCACCTACCTCGAAACAATCTTGAAACCGTAAGAAACTTGATCCTTCCCTTTCCAGATTCGTTCTGCTTGTTCTTGGTCTACAAACAATCAATATAATACGGGAATCAATAAACAATCACTAATTACCCAAAATTCTAACAATCCTATGAACCCTAGATCATACCCATGATCCTAAGTACCAAAAATATGGTTGTTTCCACCATAGATTCTAGATCAAAACCCTCCCCCATCGATATTTACCCATTAGATTACGTTCTACCGATCGAAAAATGGACTCGAGGGGTTAAAATCTTACCTTTAGCCTCAAGAACGGTGAAAATGGTCAAGAACTCGTATTGGGTCTTCTCCTAGCTATCAAAGTCAAAAAGTGCAGAACAAAGTCATTTTGGGGTTTATTTACGACTTTAAGTCGCATCTGGCCCGCCCCAGCGACCCTCACCCCGCTATAGCGGCACCGCCAAAGCAACCAAAAACACCGCCAAAGTGGCTTGCACGAAATAGTGAGCTATTTTAATAATTCAAAGACCCCCATTTCACAACACACCTTTAGCCAATGACACTTAGAAAATACCGTTCACGCTAAGATCGATTTCGGGAGTTCTACTCACCCGAATTCAATTCTGTAAAGTCATACGGATTCCTTAACGACTTATTTAACTACTCATGTAATCAAATTCATAAATAAGTCACCCGATTGCTACCAGATTTACCTACACCTTAATGACTCCAATTTAATCCAAATCTGGACTAGGTTGGGAAATTCCAAGTTACTACAAAAAAAATTTCTGACTCAAAAAATTTCCCCATTGACTTTTCTATAACGACGGAACCCGGTTGTTATAAATTCTTTGTTATACCAAGAATAAAATTTATTATTTAGCAAAAAATTGCACAGTAAATGTGTGAGTACTGTACAGTAATAAGTAACAAAAAAAACATAATGATTGCAAGTAATATGTTTTATTATTATAGATAACGTGTGCTAACAAATTAGAGTTGCAAAGGCATGACATAAGTATATATTCGATTATAAATTTTGTTTTCTAAGAAAATAAGGGATAATGAATATGTACCCCTCATGAAGTATGGCCGAAATCTCAGTGACATGCCTTAATTTAATTAGGGTCTTATTATCTCTCGAACTCAATTTTTTATATTCCTGCACCTTTTGTGCTGATGTGACACCTTCAACCAAATAAGTTTGTTATGTTTGTACACACATGCCTGTCACGTGTGTATATATGTTTTTAATTTTTTTTTTAAAAATAATTAAATATTTTTTAAAGCTTTTTATTTATTTTTAAAAAAAAATTCTTTGATCTATTTTTATTTTCTTTATCTTGTATTTAAATTAAGTTAATACATCTATGTTTTGTATTTTATACTTTATTAAAAAAAAATTACCTTCATTCATTGTTTTTTCTCTTTTATTTACTCATTTTATTTTCTTTGTCTTTCCTTTTGATTTGATTTGAAATTTTATTACAAAAGTCTTATATATAAAATAAGTTAATTTTGAATAGATATTAAAATGAGTAAATAAAAACAAATAAAACATAAAAAAAACCGTTAAAATTGAAGGACACTTTCTTTTTTTTTAAAAAAAACAAAAATAATTTTCTAAAAATAATTAAAAGTGAAAAGATAAGAAATTAATGAAATAAAAAAATTAAAGTTTTAAGTGAGGAAGAAATTAAAATAATTATTTCATAAACTAAGAAAATTATTTCATTCTTAATAATTTCAAACAAATTCACAATTTTTTCAGAAACGGGGAATAAGCTCTTAAAAAACTAATTGATTACTAGCTATTTTATTAAAATCATCTATTCAGGAGTAATTTAGTACTCATTATGACCAAGAAAAAGCTCATTAGCAAAAGCCTTGAAATTCACACTTGATGTACCATTTTCCTTCATAAATTTCTTAGCTAAATCACTCCATTTCTTGGCATTTCTTCTCAATTCTTCCCCTTCTTCGCTGCTTCCCATCGCGATCGTGATACATCTATTGAACTCATCTCTTTCCACGACACCACCTTCACTGACATTAACTCTAACACCATTCTTCCAGATATCTTGAATGAGTTTTGCATTACAAACTTGGTTGTTCCAGAGTGGGCATGCCATGATAGGTACCTCAGATGCTATGATCGCTAGAGTTGAATTCCATCCACAGTGAGTCAGAAAACAACCAACAGAAGGGTGTTTAAGAACTTCCACTTGCGAGAATCATTTCACTATCTTCCCCTGCTTTTCAAGTTCATCTTTGCAACTCAACTTGTCCTCCATCTTTTCTCCGTGTTTTCCTTCCCTAATTGCCCAGAAAAATGGCCTCCCACATTTCAAAAATCTGTGACCAATCTCCTCCATCAATTGACTTTATATTTCAGAGTAACTACCAAATGCTATGTGGATAACCGATCCCTTATCCTTTGAGTTCAACCAATCCATATAATTCTTCGAACTAATCTCAATCATATCAGCTCGAAAAGTATCATCATCAAGAAATATTGAAGGAATTGAAGGCCCAATTCCCACCATAGTCACATGCTTTAAAATTCTCAAAGCATCAAAAGTGTTCACAAGAACTCTTGGATTTTCTTCACTATTCAACATTTCAATTTGCCTTTTAATAGACTTAACTGTTTAGTTGGTACTTTCCATGTCATCAAACACAAAAGATGGAAAATCAATTGGACTAAGTGGTGGAAATCCTCGTAACTCTATTATTTTAACCTTAGCATTACAGTTTTTGAAATACTCAGAATAGTTTGTGAATCTATAATAGTAAATATCAAAATTGTGGTAGGTTGGATCCAAAATAATGTAGATGGGATATTAATTTTTTGGCCACTAAGCCAACCCATTCCATAATAATTGTATAGATGACATGTGAAAAAGGGGTACCACTTTTTGCATTTGATTGGATCAAATTGAAAATGAATTTTGATCCGCAAGACTTTACAGAAGAATAGAACAAATGAAAGTCATCAAATAAACTTAACTTTAATTTTCCATCATAGCCATAAGTGAAAGGAGAAAAGCTTAATCCTTCAATGTTTGGAAGTTTTTTTATTTTACTAAAACCCGATAGGCTCGTGGTTAAAGTGACTTCAATGCCTAGATTGATTAATTGTTTAGAAAATTGAAGACATGGATTAATTTGGCCTTGGCCTGGGAATAGTGCTATAAGAACATGAGGCTTTTAATTCTTCAAATTTTTCATGTTTTGGGTGGTGAGAAGAGAAGTATTCATGAAGGAAAATGAGGGTTTTGGGCAGGAGAACTTTGTTTTTTGAACTGGCTTGGTTACAACTGATTAGGGTTACCTATATTTATACTAGTAAATAGATGGTTCTAGATACAACACAAATCTAGAAAATTCATTATATTCTTTAAATATTCACCTTAACCGTTAAGTTTTGATATTATATAAATATTTATTTAATAAAAAAGTATCAAAAGATAATTTACTCAAACTTTCTAGACACTCCAAGAAGTATCTGAATTTATTGTTATTCTAAAAATAAACTTTACTATTTATCAAAAAATAAAACAGAAAATAGATGAATACTTTTGAGTAAGTAACAAAAAAAATATAATGATAGCAAGTAGTATGTTTTATTATCAAATATAATATGTTCTGGCGATTTAGAGATACAAATGCATGATATTTTATTTTTCCAAGAATCATCATTATTATTCAGTGAAAAAAATGCAAGAAATGCATGTGTACTTTAATCTAAGAAAAAAAACATAATGATAGCAAATAATATGTTTTATTATCAGATATAATGTGTGCTAACAAATTAGAGATACAATGCATAACATATTTGTTGTTTCATGAATTATCATTATTATTCAGTAAAAAAACACAAGAAATGCATAAGTACTTTAGTCTAAGAAACGAAAAAAATATATAATAGTAGTATGTTTTATTATAAAATATATTGTGTGCTAACAAATTAGAGATACAAAAGCATGATATTTTTTGTTGTTCCGAGAATCATCTTTATCATTCGGTAAAAAATGACGCAAGAAATGCACGAATGTATAGTAATTTAGACTAAGAAACACAAAAAAACACAATAATAATTAGTATGTCTTATTGTCATATATATCGTGTGCTATCAAATTAAAGATAAAAACGCATGACATATGTACATATTCGATTATAAATTATTATTTTTTAAAAAAAGATAATCAAAAAGATAATAACGTGATTTAAAATTAGAATATAAAGAAGTAAGCACATGAAAATAAATATATAAAAAATTCATCATATAATACATATATATTACCTAACTACATTATAATTTTTCTACAAAGAGTGCATTTTTTTTATTGCCTTTAAGGGTTCAACAATTTGAAATAATCAAACAAGGAAATGTCGGGTTCGACGTGACTTAAAGTCATAAATAAACCCTTAAACGACCTTAATTGGCACTTTTCGATTTTTAGAGCTAAGGAACGAACCTTAGGCAACTCCTACTCATTTTTCACCATTTTTGAGGCTAAAGCTAAGCTTTTCACTCCCCGGATCCATTTTTCGATCCATAGAACGTAATAGAGTGGGTGAATATGGATGGGGGAGGGCTTTGGTATAGATTCTATGGTGGAAACAACCCTAATTTGGATAATTGGGATCATGGGTTTGATCTAGGGTTCATAGAATTGTTAATAATTCGGGTAATTAGAGATTGTTTATTGATTCCCGTATTATATTTATTGTTTGTAGACCAAGAACAAGTGGAACGAATTCGTAAAGGGAAGGATCAAGTTTCGTAGGGTTTCAAGCTTGTTTCGAGGTAAGCGATGGTTGTGATTCTATGATTGTGTGATGTATGTTTGTTCTTGCTGCATTATGATACATGTATGTATAAGAATGTTGCATTACTGATCACACTTGTTGTAAATGAGATAGATGAATGATGGTTACCATGAAATCATGACTTAAATGTATAATCTTGAGGATATACTTGTGACTGTGATTGTGGTGTGTTGAATGGATCGGTTGCCACATTCCGGCATAACTAACTTGGATCGGTTGCCACGTTCCGGCATAACTAACTTGGATTGGTTGCCAAATTCTGGCATAACTAACTTGGATCGGTTGCCACATTCCGGCATAACTAACTTGGATCGGTTGCCACATTTTGGCATAATTATGGGATCGGTTGCCACATTCTGACATAATAAGTGGATCGGGTACCACGTTCCGATATGCTAACTGTTTGGGTGTGGGTTCCATGAGAGGACCATTCAATTGGGTTCCATGAGAGGACTATTGAATTGTGTTGTGTTGTGTATCTACTTGTGATGAGTTCGTTCATATCTAATGATGATTGATATTGGAAGACGATATGTTGCTCTAAATTGATATAACTGTAATATGTGAGAATCGTGAAGTGTTCATTGTTTGTATATGTTGATGATATTGTATATGTTCGATATGTGCATGTGATTATGCTGCTGTATTGACTAATGTATGTTACACTTATTGGGATAGTTGTATGATCCTATCAGTACACTGTGGTTGTGTACTGATACTGCACTTGCTTGTTCTTTGTTGAGTACAGGGGCATCTTCAGGCAGCTATTGATAGACCTCAGCTACTTGACTATTCAGCGTGATCTGATTCAAGGGTGAGTCAGTTCTTTCATGCTACCATAAATCATTCTTGTTTAAGTCCACTCTTTTTGGACTCAGACTATTTTTTTAAGGTGTTGTTTAGTTTTGGGGTTGTACCCCTTGTTCTTAGACTTGTTGTTAGTAGAGTTTTTGTGGAATGACTTTCAGGTTCTAGGGTTGGAATTTCCGCATTAGGTTGGTTAAGTTATTTGTTTTAAACTTGGGGAGTTTATGGGAACTCCGTATTTCTTTTAGGCTTTTAAAACTGCTTCTGTATCTTTAAATGCCTTAGTTTTCATAAAATTTATTTGTTTGGGTTGTAGTAATGGTTCTTCCACCGGAGGGTTAGTCTTGGTGTCAATCACGATGGTCTGGATCGTGACACCTTTAGAGGGTTTATGAAGGATCCCTAATTCTCCTTTCAAAAGTTGGAGGAAAGTAAAAGAAAACACACTAGTTAGGTTGGAGAATTATTGTCAACCCGCTATGCCTCCACAGAGGGAAGTTTCTCGTCAGGCGAGTTGACGTCAGCCTGACCTAAAATTCAATTTGGGCCACAATCATCGTGGTCAAATTTTAAAAATTCCCACAACGCACTTCCAGAAATTTGGAACTCCTTACGAGGTGCCCTTTAGCAACAACAAAACGGTTTTTTTATAGTGTCGATGAGAGAGAACCTAGGCAAAGAAAATTGATGAATCCAATTTTGACCAAACTCAGTTTTATCTATTTGAAATAAAGACTTGGTATAGATTTAAAGTATCGTGGCCAAACCCTGGTGTCGAATTTTGTACACTCATCACAAAATTGTTGTATATAGTGGACGATAAAAGCATGTGACACTACAATAAAAAAAATGTTGTAATTATTTAGCAGCAATAATATAATTGTCTTTGTATTATATATATATATAGCGTCAATAAGAAATATGAGTATTTATCAAAAACACTATATATAAATACCGCTAACAACTTTAGCGACTCTGAATCTAATGACATTAACTCAATTATCGCTAAATATTCTGTGTAAAAAAATCCTATTGCCATCAAATATCTCTTTTGTTATAGTGTGATGATGGTGTTAATCCTTAATAATGTTTTGTATCTGATTTACAAATCCTTGTTGTCATCCCCTACAATATCCTTTGTATTAGATTCTTTTCACATCAAGTTTTGACTAATGATTTTAGTCCACTAAGTAATATAAGCCTTTTTCAGTTGAGAAAGATATGGCACATTGTTGTCAGTTCCATAAAAAAAAAGAAATCTACTTACATTAGTAGCTTACTAATATCGATGTTACTACTAAAGTGAAAAAAATAATTCAATGGTTGATTGACCAAATAAATAAATTAATGACAAGACAACACCAAAAAATCTAAAAGCTAGAAGCAATTACAATGATAAAAAGTATTTTTTTTTCATGGAAAATATGCAAAAAAAAATGAAAAGGTCAAACAAGATTTTCACAAATATGAGGGGGGTAAATCTCTCCCTTAAATATGCAACGATTTTTCTATTATTTGATAAAAAAAAGAGAGGTATAATAGCACTTTGCAAAATGCATAAGGTGGAACTCTTTCAACATTAGTTAAACACATTAAAATCATCAGTACTTCTGCCGCCTTCATTCTTGTTATATTCTTGGTTCATTTTGTGAAAGGGGATAAACTAGACTTTCAATGTAGATTTCCACAGTGAGAAGATTACCATATTTAGGAGACTTGAGAATTCTGATCTAATTATCCTCTGGACTGTATATCATGAAAGTTAATTAAGTTATAACAAAAAATTCACCACCCTTTTGACAAACAAAAAGATTGATGGATTTAAAGAGACAAGAAAAATTATTTTTAAAATTTCCGTTAAACTCGGTTTTTCAAGAGGAATGCAACTACTTGAGTCAAGATTTCAGGGTAGTATTGATTCCAAATTTTTTTAGAGAAAGAATTCATATAGTGAATTATTTTTCCGGTAATCTACGGTAATTTTCAGATTCTTTATTTTTTTGGTTACTTTTTCGTTCATTTTTTCCTCCCGTAAATGGAACAATTTTTTAAGCATCTATTTTATTTTGCTAATTTTTTTGGGCATTGTTGTTTTTCCAACTATTTTGGTGAAGTTTTGGATATGACAATTTTTTACAAATTTTATTGATGATACCGTGTCATTCTCTCTTTTTTCAAGATTTGTATTTTTTAAATATAATTTGTGCCATTATTTTATTTGTGATTCAAGTTCTTATGTAAATAACTTGAAAATAATATGTTGCCAAAGTAACCTCTGTTGCATAAATTTTATTTACTTTGAACATGTAAACATGTTTTATTTATGCGAAATAGTTGGCCCAAAGGAAGATTATTTTGGTCAGATTATTGATAGTCATGAATATGTGATACATTTAGTAATGCATGCTAATAATGTGTCGGTCCAAAGAAAGGCATATTGTTAGGCCACTTTAGTAATCAATGTTTATGACTATATAGAAGAGTACCACTTACAAGTTATTATTTCTGTTCAAAGACTAAATGATAGTGTTGTGAAAGGTATCTTGAGATAGACCCACTTTTATGTATATATCTGTGCTTTTGATAAATGTATTTTAAATTATTTGTTATTGTTACTTCAGCTTATTTAATTTACTTCGTTTCACATATACATGATTTATTTTGATTGATTAATTGTGAGCATTACTTGTTTTATCTTATAGTATCTTTTATATCTGCCAATATGAACAAAATTCCTTTGTTTAACTGCACAAACTTCAAGAAATGGAAAGAGCACATCGTGATTGTGCTTGGTTGCATGGATCTTGATTATTTATTAAGATTTGATCGTCCCGCGGACATGAACGAAACTAGCATTAACGAACAAAAGTTTGCAAATGAAAAGTGGGAGCAATCGAATTGCATGAGTTTAATGATGATGCAACATTCAATTTCGAAATCCTTAAGGGGCGGTATAACAGGGAATTGAGATGCCAAAGGTTTCTTAAAGGAAATTGCAGAAAGGTTTGCTGCTAACAAGAAGGTTGAAACAAGTACTATTCTTAATAAGATTATTTCAATGAGATATAAGGGTAAAGGAAATGTAAGGGAGTACATTTATGGAGATGTCTAATCTTATGACAAAACTCAGGGCCTTTAAGCTTGAGTTGTCTGATGACATTTTTGTTCACCTAGTTTTATTCTCTCTTCCATCACAATTTAGTCAATATAAAGTTTTATATAATATTCAAAAGGATTAATGGACTTTAAATAAACTTATAACTCAATATGTTCAAGAGGAGAATACACTCAAACAAGAGAGGATTGAAAGTGCTCATTTGACATCTACCTCTAGAACTATTGTTGTTTCACATAAGCGGAAAAATAGCAAGAATAAAGAAACTGCAGACAAAGAAACACTGGAGCCTAAGGATCAAAAGCCCAATTTCTTCTGTAAGAAACTTGGTTACATGAAGAAAGTGTGTTACAAGTACGCTTCTTGGCTTGAAACAAAGGTTTGCCTAAGGGGTCGAGTTCTAATTGATGTTGAAAGATACGTATGTGTGGGAAATGGAAATAAGGCAGCTATGGAGGCTATTGGTGTCTTTGGAACTTTATTAGATACTGATTTTTATGTGCAATTAGAGAAATTTTTTGTTGTACCGTTATTTAGACGGAACTTAATTTCTATTTCATGTTTGGACAAATATGTATATACTTATTCTATTCGAAATGAAAGTTGTAGTATATCTCTAGATTGACATTGAATTTCTACTAGTGAAATGAAGAGTTCAAAGTTATCTTATGTCAATTGATCATATTAGTACAAACTCAATGATTATGGATCTACTCACGAAAGGTTTGCCTCCTAAAGTGTTTCATGGGCATGTGGCTCATATGGGTGTTGTTAGATTTGATGATGAGTCGCTTTAGTGGGAGTTTGTCATTTTATTTATGATTTTGTCATATTAAAGTTTATTTTCTGTATAGATTAAAATTTTATGAAATTTATGAATTTCATGTGTTTATTGATAACTCTGAAAAATAAAGGTATGAACTTTCTATTGTGTTTATTACATAAGGTATAAGAAAGTGTTTTTGGACTATTAAAGTCATAAAGTAGGACTAGTTAGAAATAAACATGATTTAGATCATTTTACATGCAATTTCTATATTTGATATATTTAATTGATATTGCTGATATTTATGACCATTGATAGGTTTATTTACGAATATATGTTACAAAAATTGCTTTGATCCAATATTGATATTATCGATGAACCAGATTATTTTTGAGATATTTAAGTTAAAATAGCAAAGGTTTGTGTAAAATAAAGTTTCATCTATGTATGATTCCTCATAAATGTATGTAGTCCAAGTGGGAGATCGTTAATAATTTCTGTTTCGTGGATTCACATATTAATATATTATACTTATATATGTTATCATTAAAGTAACCCATCATATGATCTAATAAAGTATTAAAATTTTGGGCCTTAAAAGTAAATATCTATTAATATGAGTTTAATTTAGATAACTTGAAACCCATAGACCTTTTCTTAAGTCAAATGGAAACTTATTGAAAGGTACCATTTAAACCTGAAAAGGTACATATAAAAGTGGAAGTGTGTGTTTCCAAAAGCATCGGAAAAAATAAAACTCCAAGCATTTGAATTGAAGCTTGTGTATATATCCAAAAGTTGAAGAAAAAGGAAAGCGTCCCAAGTCTTTATTATATGAATTCATCCATTAAAGTGCAAATTTTTGTCCTAGATATGTCAATTTGTTTCCATAGATATATCATAGTTAATTTTAATTTCCACCTAATTGTGAAAGATTTTCTTTGATCTCTCAAGATATTAATAGATGTAGAAGAACTAGGTGCAATAGTTATGTTCTTCCTTATCTATGTTCTTGTTTTCTCAAAAATAGATAAGGAAAGAGAGTAATTCCACATACAAAAAACAATGTCCAATAGGACATTGCTTTAATATATGTAGATTACAAAGCATGGGGAAAGGGTGAAGCTACATGCCCGTACTAGAGAAAGTCATTCACTCGTATTATCAAAATTAGAGAATAAAGGCTTGTAAGATACTAACCACGAACTACTTTGGGCTTCCTTTTCTTGTCGATGGCCCCCCCAGTTTGATCAAGCAACTTACAAAAATCGCCAGGGCCTCTACCATTCTAAGCAGCGTGATGGTAGCTATTAAACTACTCTTGTAGTAGCCAATTGTGAAGTTGTAAAACCTAGGGTTGCAGCGACACAACACGTATCTTAGTTCAATGAAGAAGCACATTTGGATTTTGTAAAGAACTTTAAACTCTTAGTCATCTTGGTGAGGTGAATCAATATAGGGAATTGTCTCAGGATTCCAAAATAGTGGTCCCACACATTGACAATCCTAATGTTTCTTGTTTGGGATATTGAGTCTCAGCCTAATCATCATGCTACCATGAGATAAAATAATTCATGACCAGAGTTGATACCTAATAAATCCATACTTCCGGTACCGGTGGGGTACCCGAACCAACCATATATGGGTATCCCCATACTTGGCAACGCACCTGAGCCAACCATTAGTATATAACAGACGTGGTATCTGAGGCAACCCTAGGGATATCCTATACCAGGTGTGTACCCGAACCAACCATCAAAGTCAGTCATGCACAATCACAAACTAAATGAAGAATAACAATTGAAATCACAAGTCACATAACCGGTTCATTGCATGAGATTATCAATATGTTGTCATTACATATGCTTTCCTATGGTTTCCCAAATATACATATGCAAAATATAATGTTGTAAACGGCTATTACCACTCAGCGAGCCCGACTTACTTCGCTGAGCCCGACTTACTTCGCTGAGTGGATCTTCGCAACATATTTTTGGCTACTATAAATACATTTTTGAACATTTAGTTTAGTATGAATTACTCTTTTAGAACAAACTTTTATTAAGTTTAGAACCGTGAGACAAGTTTTCTCTAGTTTTTCCTTTGCTTTGAAGAATTGAAGTTTTTTCACTTTTGAGAAATTGGAAGTGGGTCTTTGAGATTCTTCGAATTCGACCATTATAAAGACGAAATCAATCTTACCCAATTGATGGAAACTCAATTTGGTAACAATTTTTATCTTTTTATGATGTCTAGCTAAAACCCCAATTCTTGGGGTGTGATTAACTGATTATGGGCTGATTTAGTTTATGGGTATTTCTAATTGTTAGTTTAAATGCTATTTAGAAGTGAGTTGAATCATTAATTGTGGTTTAATTTAAGACTTTTAGTTACAAATGCAGTTCTATCCTTGTGTTTTTTGCTTGCTCAAGAGAGAGGTTTTAAAACTAAGATTATTGATTGATGGTCTGTGGGTATTGGGTTGTCATGGGTTCAGCTCGAGAGAGTGAATCTTAAACCCTTTTCCACATATTCAGCTCGAGAGAGTGAATGGACTTAAGTGTAAGTTGTTCTTATTTTGCATGCTTGTTGATGTTCGAGAGAAATTGACTTGATTCGGGGTAAACTGTTTGAGAGAAAGTTTACCTCCTCTATAGTCTAGCTTACTCACTATTATTTAGCTATTTTCTAATAGTTTCAATTACCCATTTGTCCATATTTACCTATAATCGAATCACATCCCAAGAACCCATCTCATTCTTGTTACTTTGTATTGATTTCCGTTGTTTGTAGTTGACAATTTTAAACCAAAACCCCCCATTTTACATTCGTGTCACCCGCTGATTTGAATGATATTTTTATTTGATAAATTCTATTCCTATGACTTATTTGACCATATTCACACTTTCCTATTGCATCTTAAACACGTACTGCTCCCTGTGGGATTCGACCCCAACTCATTTAGTTGAGTTTTATACTGACTAACGATCGTTGACACTTAGAATTGGATGAAGTGTCTTTGAAACGTTAATCAAAATGGCACCACTGCCGGGGAGTGGTGTTGTTTAAGATTCTTTTGGTGAAGTTGAATTTTTTTCTTTTTAGTCATAGTTGAATCTACTTACTTTTAGTTTTGGTTTGTGTGTTGCTTGTGTTGAACAGAGAAAGGGGCATGTCTTGTAGCAATGGTAACTATGTGGACCACCCTCCTTCAAAAATGATAATTCTTAGGGATTACATCCTAAATTTCAGGCAATTGGAGGGTGAGTCAATCCATGAGTTGTGGCTGATATTTAAGACAATATTGCTACAATACCCAACTCATGGAATCTCAAATGAAATGCTACTGGACTGCTTCTATAGCGGTCGTTGGTCACCTTTTCTGTGCCCCTAACCCCTAAAATACACTGTAACTTTTGGCGGGATAGTGTGAGCTAGCCGAATGCCGTCGGCGATTCGCTGAAAGGGCCTTCCCATCGGCGATAGGCATTTTTCTAGAAATTTTTTCAGCCAATCCTTTCGGCGAGCTCAATCTAGCTCACCAAATTTATTCGGTGACTCACCGATCAGTTCGGCGAGTCTGTCTGCAATATATTTTCTGTGATTTTTCTTGAAATGTCTCTAACTTTCTACGATGTTTTTGCAGAGATGGCTAGAACCAATTTGGACATGCCTCCTCGCAAAAGTGCACAGGGCATGGTCATCAATGAGGGGGCAGCTACGCCTTCTAAAAAGGGAAGAAAGGAACCTTGAAAGGGAGGAGAAGGCAAGGGCAAAAACCCCATATCTAAGGTCCCGGAGTGCAACTCCTGCAGCGAGGGAGAATCCTTTGACTCCCGAGCTGCATTTTCTAAGCCGGATGATGACCAACCTCTATAGTCCCAGCGGACAGAGATTCCTGCTATGTCTTACCTTAATGTATCGAGAGTTCGAGAGGCCACCCCTCCTTTAGCTGATACTGTTCCAGCTCCAGAACCGACTCTGGTCCTAGAACCACCAGTACAGGGTCCTCCTCCCTGGCTACTCAACAAATTAAAGGCCGACGGGTTGAGGACAATTCTAGAGTAGAAACTGCTATCCACAGAGGGGTTAGTGGGTAGATATTCAACTGTGAGGGACACTCTCCAGTTTCACCAGTTCGAGCAGTTCACCAGTCCCCGAGGCCCCTATATTGCTACATGGGTCTGGGAGTTCTATGCAGCATATGGTGACTTGGTACCCAAGAGCAAGAAGAAGGCCAGTGCCTTCAGACCGGGTGAAGTCTGTCATGGTTTGAGGGAAGGAAGTAGGGTGCAACAACGATCATATTAATACTGCACTCGACAGGGCTATAGGTTTTGCACATGCATATAAGGGTTTGGCTACAACGTAGTCCCTGGATGACTTAAAGGGCTAGCTTGCACCCTTGATTTCTGATACCACCCCGAGGTGGATTATAGCAGGTGCTCCCATCGAGAAGAAGGACCTGAATATTGTCGCTTGGTACTTGTTCGGGTTCATCAGCAACTCTATCATGCCTTCACAGAATGACTCCATCCTTTGCCACCCAAAGGCGGCCTGTCTCGGATCCATAATAGCCAGGAAGACGCTCAACTTGGGCTTGATTATTGAGCAGGATATAGCTATGAGGGCCAAACAACATCAGACATCCCTTTCCTTCCCGGTCTTTATTACAGAGCTGTGCCGGCGTGCTGGAGTGCCTCGTGATGAAAAAATGGATATCTAGGTCACTCCCATATCCTCCACAGACATCTGGCGTATAGAGGCCGACTACACTTAGAAGTAGGCAGACAGGAGGAGAGCTGCTCCGGTGGATGCATCCTTGGAGGTGGATGTTGATTTTATACCTGCAGAGGCATCTTTGCCTCCGGGCCTTCAGGTACTTCCACTTCCTCCCAGACTCCTGGTGCTTCTACTTCCTTCCATCCTCTAGGATTACTCAGGCTATGATCCTGAAGATGGGGAACTTAGCCCATTCTGAGTATGTGAGGGCCACCTGACTGGAGGCTGCTGTACCATGTATGATTGAGAGTGTTATCCTAGCTGCACTTGCACCCCTCTGAGCATCTATTGACACTCTCACTGCGAGAGTAGAGACTTGTGAGAGTCGAAGGGGGCCACTTCAGAGGTGACAACTTTGAAAGATGAGGTTGCAGAGCTGAGGAAGGATGTGGACTACATGAAGTCCACTAACTTCACTTCACTATTGGAGGCAACAGATGATGTGGATGCCCCGGCTTCTTCTGAGATCCCTTAGGCCACCACAAGAGACATGCCGATGGATGATGAGACAACTAATGAGTCGGAGGCAGACACCGATGAGGAGCAGATAGAGGTGCCAAAGGATACCATCTATGGAAACCTGCCTGACCTTGAGGAGACGATTATCCAATCGGTGATTCAGATATTACTGACTGAGACATCCATGGCAGGCCCTAGTGGATCGAGTGCTACTGATGTGACACCGGGCGCTGATGCCCCGACAGATGGAGTGACAGTGTAGACAAAACTTTTCTTTACCTCCCTCTCTATCACTTTTATTGATTTTTAGTATTTTGTTGCATTTGAGGACAAATTGCTTTTTATTTGTGGTGGGGTGAGGTATTTCCATACTTACGTCTTGTGATTATTATTTTTGTATATATTGGGTTTTTGTGCTCTAAATTGTGTTTTGACACTGTTTTATGGATGTTTGAGCTCGTGGCTCCGTATTTTGAATGAAAATGGTTTTTGTCCCATCTAAAAAAAATTCCACCTCTTGTTGTGTTTGAATATGGTTTTTATTGTGTAAATTTGATTGTCGGTCATGATCAATACCGATGACTTGAATAGTGCTCTTAATTGAACAAAAATTAATGTGCGGCTACGATGAGGCCAAATGAAGTTGCATAGATAATATGTGAACTTTCTGCATCTCGTTGTGACTAGCCGGTTTTCGAATGAGTCTCTTGTGATGAACATTGCACACTAGTGAAAGTGTGGAGTCCTGTTTGATATTGGTGCCAATGCCTTATGTGATGAGCTTACCCTGAACCTTGTGTGATGACACCTAGAATTTTCTTCGTTGGTCCGGTTGACTAAGTGATGCAAGCTCTTGAGATGATCTTAGGCAACTATTTTGAAGAGTGAAACAATTTGACATTATACCTCTTTTGTGGCCAACCTTGTGAGTGTCTGAACTTTCCTTGAAAACCCTTTGAGCCTTATCCTTTTCTTGGAAGAAACTTGATGAAATTATAACCCCTTTCTATCCATTCACCCATAATCCTCATGAAGTGTGGTTTGTTTGAATAGCCAACTTAGGCAAAAAGCCTAAGTTGGGGATGTGGTGAAAAGAAAAGGTAAATCAAGAAGTGCAAAGAAGTCCCCCTTGATCCATGGTTTTGAAAAATATGGAACCCCTCCATATAAAAAAAAGAGAGAAAAGATGAATGAAAAATAAAAAGAATGAAAAAATTGTGAAAGTTGCAAAAGAAATGGGGTGTTCGATATTTCATGAAAAGTAAAAAATGGGGTGAATTTTGAGCATAAATGAGAATGTTGAAGAAAAGGAAAGAAAGTGACGTTCATACCACATTTCATGAGGATAGCAGCCAATGAGCCTAAATAACCATACCTTTACACTCAGCCCTATTACAAGCCTTGAAGTCATGCATTGTGTTCATCTTCGTGAGAGTGAGAGTTGTATGTGATTCCGAAGCTATAAATTGCTAAACAATTTTGTGTGAACATGGAATCATCTTTGTGTGAGGGCATTTAAGTACCTTTGTTGAGCTTGAACTTGCATTTGAAGCAAGTATTGTGAACTTGAGAATCTTTGATAATGGTCAGTCACAACTTGAACCTTTGAGTGCACAATTGATCCTTGCATGAGTAAGTTGAGTCTTATTGTGTGCATTCATGATTGAGTCTTGTGTAACACTGTTTGAGACATCCTTTTTGAACTACTGAACTTGAGTTTTACTTGAGGACAAGCAAAATTTTAAGTTGGAGGGGTTGATGAGTCTGAGATTTGGACTCATTTAGGGCTTTATTTACAATGATTTAATGTCCTCAAATGCATTTTTTGTGCCAATAACTGATGTAAAACCCTCGATTTCCAGGTACATTGATTGAGGAACAAAGCAAGGACACTAATTTGCAAAAAGAAACAAAGCGATCTGAAAGAATGAAGTAAAGTAAGCCTGGTGACCGCCAAGTCTACTTGGCGAGTCGCCGAATGACTTTTTGACCGCCTATAGTTCCAGTGTGCCAAGCCCTGAAGAAATGAAACAAGTTGGCGAGAGAAAGGAGTAGTCGGTGGATCGTTGAGTGGTTCCGCAATGCAGTGTAGAATCGCCCAAAGTTACAGACCTTGAGGATGTTGAAGGCCAAGGCAGAAGGGCGATGGAAGTGACCAAAGGGCGGATCGGCGAGTGGATTGGCGAGCGCGACTTACTTCGACTATAAATACATTTTTGAACATTTAGTTTAGTATGAATTACTCTTTAAGAACATAGTTTTATCAAGTTTTGAACTGTGAGACAAGTTTCCTCTAGTTTTTCCTTAGCTTTAGACAATTGAAGTTTTTAACTTTTGTGATATTTGAAGTGGGTCTTTCGAATTCTTCAAATTGGACCATTGTAAAGATGAAATCAACCTTAGCCAGTTGATGGAAACTCAATTTGATAACGATTTTTATCTTTCTATGATGTCTAGCTAAAACCCCAATTCTTGGGGTGTGATTATGTGATTATGGGCTGATTTAGTTTAGGGGTATTGCTAATTTTTAGTTTAAATGCTATTTAGAAGTGAATTCAATCATTATTTGTGGTTTAATTTAAGAATTGTAGTTGCAAATGCAGTTCTACCCTTGTGTTTTTGGCTTGCTTGAGAGATAGGTTTTAAAACTAAGATTATTGATTGATGGTCTGTGGGTATTGGGTTATCATGGGTTCATCTCGAGAGAGTAAATCCTAAACACTTTTCACACATTCAGCTCGAGAGAGTGAATGGACTAAAGTGTGAGTTGTTCTTATTTTGCATGCTTGTTGATGTTCAAGAGAAATTGACTTGATTCGGGGTAAACTGTTCGAGAGAAAGTTTACCTCCTCTATAGTCTAGCTTACTCACTATTATTTAGCTATTTTCTAATAGTTTCAATTACCCATTTGTCTATATTAGCTTATAATCGAATCACATCCCAAGAACCCGTCTCATTCTTGTTACTTTGTATTGATTTTCGTTGTTTGTAATTGACAATTTCAAACAAAAACCCCCTATTTGACATTCGTGTCACCCCCTAATTTGAATGATGTTTTTATTTGATAAATTCTATTCCTATGACTTATTTGACCATATTCACACTTTCCTATTGAATCTTAAACACGTACCTCTCCCTGTGGGATTTGACCCTAACTCATTTAGTTGGGTTTTATACTGACTAACAATCGTTGAAACTTAGATTTGGATGAAGTGTCTTTGAAACGTTAATCAGGTGCCCATGTAGGCAAGGTTTTATTAATTGAGTAGTTATAAATTTGTGCTCACTGCGTGATATATTGTTAATCGATGGTAGAATTCATGTGTAGGCCTTCGTACATCGAATAAGGGATGATTATACATGTGATCCTAGTTGTTATGCAGGATGTGTATCGTAGAGGGAAGCCCCGCCATGTGATTTAGGGTTAGGCGATGGTTGAGCCCTTTTTGTGTGATCTAAACTTGTAAATGACTTTGTTATATACATACATGTATGGAATTGAGATTTATGAGTCGAGCCTAAAGAAAAGACTAAAATTTGTACAATTGCATGCCATAAACCTAATACTTGATTGTGTGACTATAAGTATGTTCGTTATGGATGTGATTGTGAATGTAATTGCGTTGATGGGATCAAATGTCACGTATCAACACACTAACATGCATTGGATCGGGTGTCACATACCAACATACTAACATGCATTGGATTGGGTGTCACGTACCGACACACATACATACAATGGATCAGGTGCACGTACCGGCACACATACATACATTGGATCGGGACCAACACACATACTTGTATTGGATCAGGTGTCACATTCCGACACACTAACAATTTGGGTATGGGTTCCATGAGAGTACCGTTGTGATTGCTACATACACGTGCATTGAATTGTCGTATCTACTTGTTAATGAGAATGTGGAATGATACATTTCTCCTGAAATGATAATTGATTATGATATCCTATATATGATTGTTCTACTATGTTGAGTAAACTTTTTGTATCTCGTTGTTGAATGAACCGGGGAGGATCAAACCCAAATCGGGATGTGATATGATGAGTGGAGACCAAGAGTCCAAGAGTTGCTAATGGTCAAGTAGAGGGCTATCCATGTTCTTAGAGGTTGAGAAGTGGGGGTAGTGTTCATGATGTAAATAACTAGGTAGATCCTACCTTGGGAAAGGGATTAGTAATTAACAGTTAATAAGCCTTGATATAATGTACTATGGGTCAAGGGTTGAGTGGTATGTGGAAGAAGCAAGGGTATGTTGTGAGTGATTGGTCGGAGTTCTTATAGTTGTATTCGGGGACTCTTCTATGAGTTGGAGTGGTTAAACTATGATAAAGAACCAATTGAGTAGGTTGATGGAGACCGAAGTTAGAGTTGAGGTTACTAGGTGATTTAAAGTGTCCGGGAATGGTAAAGGTGGAGGAACAAACGATTTTATTGCATGTTATTGCTAGTTGATTTCTTATATTATGCGGTGGGCATCGGGTTGACCGATGATGCCTACCAGTACGTGTGGTTTGTATTGATACTACTCTTGCTATGCCTTTTTGGCATAGTCTGGATGCAGGGTCGGTGGTGTTTCATAGGTGAAGAGGAAGATAATCTCCAGCAGCTTCTATTTTTCATTCCGCATGATGGGAGCTGTGTCTTTTGTTATTGCGTTCGTATATTGTAATCTTAGAAGCTCTTGTGCATGTTTAGACTAGATCCCTGTGGGTGTTAATTACTTTACAAGTCTTAACTTTGAAATGTATTTAGCAGTCCTTGCTTTATAAAATCTTAAAATTTCATTTATCACAATTTTTCTTTAATCTTCCGCATGTTTTAAATCGGTGAGAATTGAGGGTTCTCCTACTTAGGTGTTAGAGTAGGTGCCCACACGGCCCGATGGATTCGGGTCGTGGTAGAATGTCTAGTAATTTAGACTAAGAAACACAAAAAACACAATAATAATTAGTATGTCTTATTATCAGATATATTGTGGGCTATCAAATTAAAGATAAAACAGCATGACATATGTACATATTCGATTATAAATTATTATTTTTATAAAAAAGATAATCTGAAACATAATAACGTTATTTAAAATTATAATTTAAAGAAGTAAGCACATGAAAAAAAAATTCAACATATAATAGATATATGTTACCTATTCTACAAAGAGTGTAATTTTTTTATTGCCTTTAAGGGTTCAACATTTTGAAATAATCAAACAAGAAAATGTCGGTACTATTCATTTTTCCTATATAACCTAAGGAATCAAAACAATTCAAGCGATGAGTCATATTGATGTTTCACTAAACTTTTATATATATTTAAAAGTTTTAAAAATTTCTATAATTTCTTCGACTCTCGTATGTTTGATTCTTTTTCTTGTTCCAAATACATGAAATTATAATTTAGGGTGAGAGTACTCAAGCATAGTATTTTTATCTGCTCTGATGTTGAAATATGTGAATGTATATCTCATCTAAAAATATTAACTTTTAGAGAAGACACACTTTTATTTACTTAATTATAAGTTCGGATACTGCTTAGTTTGAGAAAGATATAAATACAGTCAAAAATATCTGTTGAATTAATTTCATTTGGCGAAATAGACATGAATTCTCTTACAACTATCATAACCTTTTCACCAACCTTAATAAATAACAAGAAAAAATTCCTGTAAAAAGAATAACCATTCCTAGTAAAATGACAACGTCCATTCACTTTGAATAATCAATCTTATTTTCCTTGTATAGTTTGAAATATATTTCCCACTATTCATAATAATTAAAATGTAACGACTTGTTCCCGTCGTTACGGAAAAGCCAATGGGGAAAGAATTTGGGCTACAAAACTTTTGAGTAGTGACTTGGGAATTCCTAGCCTAGTCCAGATTTGGACGAAATCTGAGTCAGGTGAGGTCTAGTAAAATCTGGTAATTAGTGAGAGATCTAATAATTAATTTGATTACATGAGTGGATAGTCAAGACGTTGGGGGGCTTGTATGGCTTAACGAAATCGAATTCAAGCGAGAAGAACTCCTGAAACTGATCTTAGCATGAACATGTAGTTTTTGAACGTCAATGGTTAAGGGCGTGTTGTGAAATGAGGGTTTGGAACTCAAATTCTGAGGTTCTGTCTCCGTGCAAGCTGCCAGGGTGGGGTTGCTGTGGCAGTATGGTGTCTGCCGTAGCGGCCCAGTCGCGAATTAAGTAGGGATTAAAACCTAAAATTGTTATTTTTCTACAAGTTTTGTTCTTCGGAGCTAAGAGACGACCCAAAGTTATTTTTTGAAGGTTTTACACCTCTTCCAGCACTAAAGGTAAGGGTTTTACTCCCCTAATCCATTTTCAATCCGTAGAACGTAAATTTTTGGGTAATTATCTCTAGGGGAAGGTTTTGATATGTAATTAATGGTGGAAAAAGCCCTAAGTTGGGTGTTGGGATCATGGGTTTTGCCTAGGGTTGATAATGTTGATTGCAATCCGGGTAATTTGGACTTATTTATTGACCTTGCATTAAATTATTGTTTCTAGACCATGAACAGGCGAAGAGAATCCAGAAAGGGAAGATTCAAGTGCCTTTGGGGGATTCAAGCTTGGTTTCAAGGTAGGTGATGGTTTGATTTCATGTTTGTGTGATGTATATTAGTAATTGCTTCATTGTAATGCATGTATGTATGGGAATGAAGCACTATTAATCAACCTCAATGTAAATGAGTGTGAATGAACCATTGTATGCCATGAACATACATTTGATTTTATGATTATGAGAATGACATTATGAGTGTGATTGTGATTATTGTTATGTTGATTGGATCGGGTGTCACATTTCGACACATACATTGGATCAGGTGTCACATTCCGACACATACATTGGATCGAGTGACACGTTCTGACACACTTATTGGGATCGGGTGTCACGTTCCGGCACACTAATAGTTTGGGTATGGGTTCCATGAAAGGACCACTATGTTGTCATATCTAATTGTTATTAAGAATGTGGAATTGTACATTTCTCCTAAAATGATAACTGTATATATATTATGTATATACGTGTTTACTATGTTGTGACTGCTTATATATATTATGCTCACTAGAATAGCCATGTGATCCTACCAGTATATTGTAGTTGTGTACTGATACTACACTTGCTCATTCTTGGCTGAGTATAAGACATCTTCATGTGACTATTGATATACCTCAGCTAGGAGATCAGTGATCGAGACCGGATTTCAAGGGTGAGCTAGTTCTTTTAGGCTGTCATGGAGTTCTTCATTTTTCTTAGTCTATTCTTTTCATACTTAGACATGTTTTAGTAGTTTGCTTATGTTTGGTTGGGGTTGTACCCCTTTTCCTTAAACTTGTTGAACTTTAGATGTTTTGGTACAATGACTTTCAGGTTCTAGGGTTGTTTTGTGCAACAGTGAATTAGTTGTTTGTTAAGACTTTCAGAGTTGATGGGAACTCCGTATTAATTATTTTGTTATTTAAACCTGGTTCCCTAGCTTTAAATGTTTAGTTTAGCTTAAGTTGCTCAATTGGGTTATAGTTATTGTTCTCCCACCAGAAGGTTAGTGTGCGTGCCACTCACGATGGTCTGTGTCGTGACAAAGTTGGTATCCGAGCCCTATGTTCGTTGATCTCATTATACCAAAATGAGTTTAGTAAGGTCTTGCAAAATGGTACGGAGACGTCTGTAGTTTTCTTTGAGAGGCCATAGGACTTTAAGAAATCTTTCTGTCTTCTTCTTTCGTGCTATGACTTGATTCCAATTGGTATCTGGTGATCCCAATTAGTATCTAGTGATCCCAATTGGTATCTTTCCTCCTTCATTCTTCATGGATACTGAATTTGAAGATTCTTATGATTTTTTTTGTTGATTGTCATGAGTTGCTTCATAAGATGGATAAGGTAGAGTGATTTGGTGTTGAGTTTATGATATACCATTTCAAGGGAGACGCCAAAATGTGGTGGTTGTCTCATGTTGAGTGCCGACTAGTAAATGCACTACTCATCACTTGGGAAATATTTATAGCTTTCTTTATGGAGAAGAATATACGCTGAACATTGAAAAATAAGAGGAGAGATGAGTTCCTAAATAGATTTGTTGCACCCTATAAGGCCAAATTTCAGGTTTTATTCCAAATATGGTACTCCACCTTGCTTCAGTCTAAAAGAGTAAATTCGTTGCTTTGTGAAGGGATTAAGGCCAAATTTGAAGATTCAAGCTTATAAGTGACAACATTCAAGAAGTTTTATAAGGGATGGCTAGATAATGAAAACCATTGCTTTGGAAAATGCATTAAGTGTTATTTTCATGACATGTGTGGGTCGCTTAGTAAATTATGGAATTATGTTGAAACAATTGAGGTTAGAATCTCTACTAAGATTTCCTAGATTGAGTGTATATCAAAGAGGGTCATGATACGACTGCTCCAATAGCAGCGATGCTTACTTGGTTAAGTTATTAAGTGTGTTACAATGGTGGAAAACCTGGACATATGAGGAGAGATTGTCCACAGCCACGCATGTTGGACCCCGTGTTGCAGCAGACTAGAGCAGTGGTACCCGCGGGCAAAGATAATAATGGTAAATGACGTCCACAATGTGGGTGAGGAGGGAATCAGTGAGGTCGTGGAGGTCAAGGAAATGGTAATGCATGTAGAGGGGCAGTGCAACCAGGCAATGAGATTGTCCGTTAAGATAACAGGGCTCAATTATATGCCTTCCAAGCAAGACAGAGTAGGAGACATCTGATGCAGCGATCACATGTAATATTCTTGTTTGTTACCGGATGACTAATATGTTTTTTGATCCGGGTTCTACTTTTTCATATGTGTCAGTTCAGTTTGCCTTGGAATTTGATGTGGTTTGTAATGTACTTGATGCCCCCATACATGTTTCTACCCCAGTTGGAGAGTCAGTCATAGTCAGCCATGTATATCATGTTTGTCCTATTATATTTATGAGTTTTCAGACTTGGGCTGATTTGGTTATTATGGATATGACTGACTTTGATATAATCTTAGGCATGACATGGTTGTCCCCCTATTATGTTGTGCTTAATTGTATGCTAAGTCAGTAACTCTTGAGATCTCAAGTAGGGAAAGGTTAGAGTGGGAAGTGGTGTACAAGCCTAAGCTAACAAAGGTCATATCTTTCGTGCGGGCTAGGAAACTGGTGGGGCAGGGGTGTTTAGCGTATTTGGCTCATATTCAGGATGTTGAGGTTGAGTCTCCGTTTATTAAGTCTATTCATGTAGTATCTGAATTCAAGGAATATTTCCTACCGATTTTCCTGGTATGCCTCCGGATAGAGATATACATTTCTGCATTGACTTGGAACCTGGCACTCACCCCATCTCCATTCCTCCTTATCGCATGGCTCCTGCAAAATTGAGAGAGCTTTAAGCTCAAATCCATGAGCTTCTTGATAAAAGTTTCATCCATCCTAGTGCTTCCCCGTGGGGTGCTCTTGTCTTGTTTGTTAAGAAGAAGGATGGTAGTATCAAGACTGGTGATTTTATCTTAAGCCATAAAGGAGTAGATTGATATCAGAATGACAAGCTTATGGATAAAGAAAGTCCCATTAAGTATACTTGGGTGAAGGTAATTGAAGATTTTAGTAAGAAAGTGCTTATAAAATTAGGTTAGTCCTTTAAATTTGATGGGTATACCTGAGTTTGAGGTGTCATGTCAATGAAAAGGATGACTTCGTAGTGATAGCCAAGGGTAACTGAGCATAATGGTAATAAGAGTTCGTGGTGGGTTGTGATGGGATGAAACTATATAATAAGATTGTTGGTTAAGCAAATTTTGTATAGTAATATTACGGCTTGTGAGTATGTAAAGTTGTGGTTTTCTAATATTTGGTAAGTAACGTGGTTGTATGGACAATTTTAAGAGATGGTGGGACGCCACTCGAATAGAATTTAAAAGAGGTAGAGTCATAATGAAGAAAAAAATAGTGGGTTGTAGTAAAGCCTTTAGTGAGAGGCAAGAGAAAGAATAATTAATTTGATTGCAAAGGCTAAGGAGCTATCTTTCGAATGGACTGAAAAATGTGAGGAGAGCTTTCATGAGCTCAAGACTCTTTTAACCACAGTACCTATTGTGGCACTACCGGTGGAAGATAAAGATTTCATTATTTATTGTGATGTTTAATCCGGGTTTGGGTGATGTGTTGATACAAAATAAGAATGTCATAACTTATGCGTCGCGGTAGTTGAAGGTGCATGAGCAAAATTATCCGATACATGATTTGGAGTTGGCAGCAAAAGTGTTTGCTCTTAAGATCTGGCGGCATTACCTTTATGGTGTCAAATGTGATGATAAGTGTTTTTTTTTTTGTTTTTGAGTTTGGTAATGAGTACGATTGAATATTTAGTGAAAGATATTGTAAGATCGATGGAAATGCGATCAATGATAAAGGAAGATCCATGAATTCATAAAAATCTTCAAAGTACAAGCTAATGTTGATAGATATGGGGATTGTGTTATACAGTTGAATTTACAATTCAATTTTTTTATCGTAAGTCTACATTTGTGGTGATATATTTTGCCATGGTATGAATTTGCAAGGTGTAAAATGATCAATTGTATCAGGTATTGAGCATGTGAAAGGACTTACACCTGGTTTGAGTCGTAAAGTTTATTACTTTTGATTGTTAAATTACATAAGAAAGGTTTTCATTTAAAAGTGTTGGTTTAGAGTAAGGTAAATGGTAGGAGTGTTTATGATGGCTGTTAATACTGAGAGTGTGGGCTCCAGTGGAGTGATGTGAAGAGTATGTAGATTCAACTAAATGGAAATGTCTAGTATCGGCTCTTCGGAGGAAAACCTTTAGTGTTATACGATAAACTCTTATGTGACCATCTATTTCATTTTGTACATGGTTGTGAGTATGATGCACCAGGTATGCTCACGTGTGTTTTTACTTTTGTGGGTGGATCCCTAGTGGTGGATCAGGTGTATCAATCCTGCAATGTTCTCTTGGTTGAGTGGAATGATTGGGAAGACTTCGTTAATTCATATGACATATTTAGTGTTGTCTTTGAAGTTGTTAAAGTATTCCAATGGTTTTACATGTACCACCTTGCTTATAAGAATTTATAGAAGAGCTTCCATGCATAATTATGGTTGTCCGATAATCTTATTATTCATCTATTCGTCGAGGTCATGTATCGATTATGTGTGGTTTAATGTGGGGATCATTGGGTCTAATTCTACTGTTATTAAGGGTAATCTACCATCACAATTACTAATTTGGCATTTCTATAGTTTTGTTAGAGGGTTTGTATGCTTGGACATATCCCTCGATGATTATCTGCTGTCTAAATATAAAAAATTTATAACTTAAGCTCATGGAAATTTATGTTGTGAGATGGAGATGTTGGTAAGAACTATAATTTTCTAGGTATTATGAGTTTTGTTGGTTGGTTCAGGTTCACTTCTAATTGTAGCGAGTATTGATTTAGGATTTTATCATGGTTATGTGAGAAAGGATTCATCATGATGATTGTGTCAAAGTCCTTCATAACATATTGCAGACGTGTGTACGATCAACTTTGGTAGTTATTGGGAATATCTTTTGTTGTTAGTAAAGTTTACATACAACAATATTTACCACTAGAGTATTGAGATGACCTCATTTGAGGCATTGTATGAGAGGATGTGTAGGTATTAAATTGGTTGGTTTGAGGCTGAAAATGTGAAACCTTTGGGTGTTGAGTTGGTGAAAGATGCTCCGGATAAGGTGAGAAACATCCAACCTAAGCTTCTAGCAGTCCAGAGTCGACTAAAAAAGTATGCAGACCATAAAGTAAAGGACATGCGAGACAAGTATCCTCAGTTATTCAATGATTCAAGTGCTACTCTACCCTTACTTTAGCCAGTTTTTCCTAGTTTGATCACTCGGAGACGAGCGATGGGTAAATTGGTATCTATTATAATGACATGTTCCTGTCGTTATGGGAAAGCCAATGGGGAAAGAAATTCAGCCAGAAAACTTCTGAGTCAGGTGAGGTCTAGGGAAATATGGTAATGAATGAGATATCTAATAATGAATTTGATTACATGAGTGGATAACCAAGATGTTAGGGAGCCCGTACGACTTTACATAATCGAATTAGGGCGAGTAAAACTCCCCAAACTGATCTTAGCGTGAACAAATAGTTTTTGAACATCAATGGTTGAGGGTGTGTTGTGAAATGGGGGTTTGGAACTCAAATTCTGACGTTCTGTCTTCATCAAGAAGTCAGGGAAGGATTAATCCTGCCAGGGCGGGGCTGCTGTGGGGGGATGGGGTCCGCCGTAGCTGCCCAATCGCGAATTAAGTCGGGATTAAAACCCTAAAACATTATTTTTCTACTAGTTTCATTCTTGAGAGCTAAGAGACAGCCCAAGATTATTTCTTGAAGGTTTTCCACCTCTTCCAGCACTAAAGGTAAGGTTTTTACTCCCCTAATCCATTTTTCGATCCGTAGAACGTAGATTCTTGGGTAATTATATTTGGGGGAAGGTTTGAGCTATAATTAATGGTTGAAAATGCCCTAAGTTAGGTGAAGTGATCATGGGTTTGACCTAGGGTTGATAATGTTGATTGTAATCCGAGTAATTAAGACTTATTTATTATTGCATTAAATTATTGTTTCCAGACCACGAACAAGCAGAAAGAATCCGAAAAGGGAAGATTCAACTGCCTTAGGGGGATTCAAGCTTGGTGAGGTAGGTGATGGTTTGATTTAATGTTTGTGTGATGTATATTAGTAATTGCTTCATTGTAATGTATGTATGTATGTGAATGAAACACTATTGATCAAACCTAATGTAAATGAGTATGAATGAACCATTGTATTACATGAATCAACACTTAATTGTATGATTATAAGAATGTACATTATAAGTGTGATTGTGAATGTGGTTATGTTGATTGGATCGGGTGTCACGTTCCGTAACATTCATTGGATCGAGTGTCATGGTTCGACACACTAATTGGGATCGGGTGTCACGTTCTGACACATTCATTGGATCGGGTGTCAATTTCCGACACACTAATTGAGATCGAGTGTCCCGTTCCGACATACTAACAGTTTGAGTATGGTTCCATGAGAGGACCACGATGTTGTCATATCTATTTATTATTGAGAATGTGGAATTGTACATTTCTCCTGAATTGATAACTATATATATATTTTGTATATGCGTGTTTACTATGTTGTGACTGCTTATATATATTATGCTTACTGGAATAGTCGCGTGATCCTACCAGTACACTTTGTTGTGTACTGATACTGCACTTACTCGTTCTTGGTTTACTACAGGGCATCTTTAGGCGGCTATTGATAGACCTCAGCTAGGAGATCAGTGATCGAGACCGGATTTCAAGGGTGAGCCAGTTCTTTCAGGCTGCCATGGAGTCCTTCATTTTTCTTAGTCAATTCTTTTCGGACTTAGACATGTTTTAGTAGTTTGCTTATGTTTGGTTGGGGTTGTTCCAATTTTCCTTAGACTTGTTGAACTTCAAATGTTTTGGTACAATGACATTCAGGTTCTAGGGGTTGTTTTCCGCAATAGTTCATTAGTTGTTTGTTAAGACTCTCGAAGTTTATGGTAACTCCGTATTAGTTATTTAAACTTTCTTCCGTAGCTTTAAATGTTTATTTTATGATAAGTTGATCAATTGGGTTATAGTTATGGTTCTCCTACCGGAGGGTTAGTGTGGGTGCCACTGACGACGGTCTGGGTGGTGACAGAGTTATGTCAAACCATATGTAAATGAGTATGAATGAACCATAGCATGCCAAGAATAAACACTTGATTGTATGATTATGAGAATGTACATTATGAGTTTTATTGTGATTGTGGTTATGTTGTTTTGATCGGGTGTCATGTTCCGACACACTAATTGGGATTGGGTGTGAAAGTTCGACACATACATTGGATCGGGTGTCACATTCCGACACACTAATTGGGATCGGGTGTCACGTTCCAGCAAACTAACAATTTGGGTATGCGTTCCATGAGAGGACCACTGTGTTGTCATATCAAATTGTTATTGAGAATGTGGAATTGTACATTGCTCCTGAAATGATAATTGTATATATATAGTGTATATGCGTGTTTACTATGTTGTGACTGCTTATATATATTGTGCTTACTGGAATAGCCGCGTGATCCTACCAGTACACTGTGGTTGTGTACTACTACTGCACGTACTCGTTCTTGGTTGGGTACAAGGCATCTTTAGGCGACTATTGATAGACCTCAGCTAGGAGATCAGTTATCGAGACCGGATTTCAAGGGTGAGCCAGTTCTTTCAGGCTGCCATGGAGTCTTTCATTTTGCTTAGTCCATTCTTTTCGAACTTAGACATCTTTTAGTAGTTTGCTTATGTTTTGTTGGGGTTGTACCCATTTTCCTTAGACTTGTTTAACTTTAGATGTTTTGGTACAACCACTTTCAGGTGCTAGGGGTTGTTTTATGCAATAGTTCATTAGTTGTTTGTTAAAACTTTTGGAGTTTATGGGAATTCTGTATTAATAATTTAGTTATTTAAACCTGCTTTCGTAGCTTTAAATTTTTAGTTTTGGTTAAGTTGCTTAGTTCGGTTATAGTTATGGTTGTGGGTGCCACTCACGACACTCTGGGTCGTGACATATAATTTTACCTCTTCACGCTCATTAAAAAAATTTAATCCTTCAAACTCAATCTTAAGCATACCCATACTTATGAAATGCAATGTAGTGTAGTCAGAAGGTACTTTCCTAATGTTTTTTGACAAATTATTTGGCACAATTAATACTCATGTTCTTCATGCCTCCAACCACCGCATCTCTCCACATAAAATCTTACAACTTAACATTATAACTTTTCGTCCTAGCCTACTATTTTCTTTTCTTCTTTACTATTCTATTCTACATACATACACTCTCATATTGTAACATCTTGCAACTAGAAAGAACTAGAAGGAAGCTTAAAATATGATAATAGTTACTTTTGGAAAGAATGAGAAAATCTGGAATTTTTAAAGTAAGTTAAAGTGAGTTTTTGGTCAACTTCAAACGATCATAACTCCTAGATCAGGATGAGTTACGTGTTGTTTCAGATATGGTTGGAGAGCTCTTGGAATGATCCTTCCAACGCCGCCAAGTTTACACGATTCCGAGTTCGTATGAGTAAGTTATACCCTTTGGAAGTTGGGCTGTTGAATTAAGGAAATGTCCAATCTGGAATTTTAAGGGGTATTTTATTCTTTTCATTGCCTTATTATTTTAATCCATTTTTAGGAGTTAAATATGGGTCAAATCATATTTTAGTCAATTTTAGAATTTGGGATTTCACGCTAGGACTAAGAAGAAAGAACAAGAGAAAAGAAGGAGAAAAAGGGCAAATTCATCAAGATCGACCAAAAAAGTTGGTGTTTCACCAAGGATTTACTTCTATCAGGTATGTGAGGCTCTCATAACGTTGGGATCGTTCTTCCACGTGCCAAGCATATTAATTTCAGTTTGGATTCGACCTAAATGAGTTTGAATATTGATGATTTTGATATATATTCTTGAATTCATATATTGTTCTTGATTTTGACTGAGTTGGGAAGTTTCTGAGTTCATTACATCGCATCATAGAGTCGTTTCGAGTTAGGTTCTTAGGTACATTTGTTGGGTATCTGTATCTAAAAGTAATTTGAGAAAAAGAATCGAGTTTGGGTGAATTGGGGTTGGAAAACGAAGAAGAAATTTCATCGGACGAAATTTGGCACTAGGGGCGCGTCACGGAGCAAGTTCCCAGATTTGGGAATTTCCGTTACGCATCGCGGAGCTATCACGGAGAATTCTGCCTCAAATGACGTTTTTGAAATAGAAATTTAATTATGCCTCCAAGTCGCGGACCCATCTTCAAATATTGATTTTCGGTCTTTTCTCATTTTAAGCTATCTACAATCATTGCTAAACATCATGAGATCTTTCCAATCACCAATCTTAATCCTTGAATCCATAATTCAATTCAAAGATTAGTTATGAGTCAAGAGAAGTCAAAATTCAAGTAAGAGAAGTTCATTTCAAGTTTTCATAAGTCTTTTACAAACGTTTTAACTTTGTTTTAAGACTTAAGTTTTAAAGTTGAGTAAAGAGTAATAGCAAAGTTCATTTTCTTCAAAATTATATATGGAAACTAAGTATTTCCAAGAGTAAATGTGTTCACATTTAAGATGAGAGGAAACTGAGATTTCCAAAAGAGTTTTGAACAGCGAAAGGGAACATTGATTCCAAGAGAGCCTTTAAGCTAAGTTTGACTCATTATCTCAAACCAGAGAAGAAGTTGTTTTTAAAACTTATGAGCTAAGTATATTTTGGGAGTAGTATTAAGCACCGATATGGGGACGCAAGTTCATATTAACCCTAGCCCACATAAACCATGCAGCCACCATGGGCCGAAAAATGGTCATACTTTTTAGATGATTCCTTAGTGATTTTCAGCATAGACTAGTGGATCCACTTAGTAGTTTAGGTTCTATACATATGGAAAAGTATAGGACGGTCCTTGGCAATGTGAGGTAAAATATTTTACCATCACTTAGGCTCATAGTAATGGTTGTTGGTTAGAGAATCTCCCACAGAAGTTATAATACTTTTTATATGAGTAAAGTTAAGTTTGTTATTGTTTTATCTTTAAACGAACTAAGATTATTTTCAGTTGTTTTATAAGCTTTATAGATATATATATATATATATATATAGCATGTGTTTTATTGCTTTATATTGAGTTGAGTTAGTCATGAGTTGAGAAGAGCAAAGGTAAGAGTTTCTTTCATAATCTCTTTCAAGCCTATGTATCTTAGCATTCGAACTCGTATACTCATACATTCAATGTACTGATGCCAGTTGGCATGCATCGTATTTTGATGCATACACAGGTAACCATGATCAGCATCCAGTGCCTCGTTGATCCATCTTGAGCATTCAGAGTCTGTTGGTGAGCCTCCTTGCATTCCGGAGGACTATTTTATTCGCTTTTTAGTTTAGTTCATTAGGATGTTGTGGGGTTTGTCCCAACATACATCTCAGTTGTTTTAGAGGCTTTATAAACAGTTAGTAGTTCAGTAGTCTTAACATTATCATTCTTATGTTGAAGACTTCGGTTGCCATTTTTGGCCAAGTTGAATGTTTGATTCTTTTAACATTCTAAGTTAAATTATTTAGTTTTTTGAGTTAGTGCATTTGGTCATTGTAAAGATGCTAGAGTCTTCTACTGAGTTAAGTAAGCCAGGATAAGGGTTCACTTGAGGCCATCAATAGTTCTAGAGTGCCAGTCCCGCCTAGGGTGTAGACTCGGGGTGTGACAAACTTGGTATGAAAGCACAGAGTTCAAGTGTCCTAGGGAGTCTTTGAAGCCGTGTCTGTAAAGTCCTAGTTATCATTGTGAAGAGTGCCATATCCATAATTAGGAGGCTGCAACATTTAGGAATTCCTTCACTTCTTTCACACTCATTTCGTGCGTTAGAGTTTATCTCTAAAAAGTTCCCCCCTAATTCGTGCCTGCGCATGTTTCAGATAATCATGCCTCTACGAAGATCAATCAGAGGTCGTCCAGCTATGAGGAATGTTGAGGAACAAGAGTTACCCAATGCACCTGAGGTGCAACTACAAGGAGAAGTTACTAATGTTGAGTTTAGAGAGGCTATAAAGCTGCTCGTTCAAGTTGTGACCAACCAAGTTGGGCAGCAGAGAGGAGCTCGACAAGAAGAGGCTGACACTTCAAGGATTCGTGAGTTCTTGAGGATGAATCCTCTAAGTTTCACTGGTTCAAGCACTGCAGAGGATCCAAAAAACTTCACTGAGGAACTGAAAAAGGTGTTCGATGTGATGCATGTTACTGATACTGTGAGAGTTGAGCTAGCTACATATCAGATGAGAAATGTTGCTAGGACTTGGTTTGATTAGTGGAAAGGGGGTTGAGCTGAGGATGCACCACCTGCAAGTTGGGCATGTTTTGAAGAGGCTTTCTTGGGGCATTTCTTTCTCCGAGAACTGAAAGAGACCAAGGTACGTTAGTTCCTCAAACTTAAGCAGGATTCTCTAAGTGTTCATGAATATGGGTTGAAGTTCACCCAACTATCCGATTATGCTCCGGAGATGGTTAAGGACATGAGGAGTAGAATGAGCTTATTTGTTGCTAGGTTGGGCCGTCTAACAAGAAAAGAGGGCAGGGTAGGGCAGCAATGTTGATAGGTGACATGCAAATATAAAGGTTGATGGTTTATGTGCAGTAGGTTGAGGAAGAGAAGTTGAGAGCTAGGGAAGAGTTCCGAAATAAGAAAATGAAGACAGGGAGTGAGTCTGGGCAGCAGAAGGGTAGTGTGAATCGTTCGTCCTTTCAGAAGCAAAAGGGACCTGCACCATCATCTGCTAGTGCACCTGCACCCATAAACAAATGTGAGTATAATGGCTAGAAATTGCAGAACTTCAGAGCTAGACCAACACAGTCTCAAGGTAGTGTGGTACAAGGAGATAGTTGGGCTCCTGTATGTGGTAGGTGTGGTAGAAACCACTCAGGTAAGTGTCGTGATGGCCAGACAGGTTGTTTCAAGTGTGGGCAAGAGGGACACTTCATGAAAGAGTGTCTTAAGAATAAGCAAGGTAGTGGAAATCCGGGCAATAGAGCCCAATCTTCATCAGTTGCTCCACCAGAAAGGAATGCACCTAGAGGAGCTACTTCCGGTACTAGCGAAGGAGCAAACCGCCTCTACGCGATCACTAGTCGCCAAGAGCAAGAAAACTCTCCAGAAGTTGTCACTGGTACAATCAATGTCTTTGCTTTTGATGTTTATGCTTTGCTAGACCCAGGAGCAAGTTTATCTTTTGTAACCCCTTATGTTGCAAATAAGTTTGACGTTATTACTGAGAAACTTTGTGAACCCATATGTGTTTCTACACCTGTTGGGGAGTCTATTTTGGGTGAGCGAGTTTATCATGATTGTGTCATTTCCATCAATCACAAAGACACCATGGCTGATTTAGTTGAGTTAGACATGGTAGATTTCAATGTCATTCTAGGTATGGACTAGCTTCATGCCTGTTATGCATCAATAGATTGTAGAACTCGAGTTGTCAAGTTTCAGATTCCTAATGAGCCAGTCATAGAGTGGAGCAGTAGTTCAGCAGTGCCTAAGGGTCATTTCATTTCGTACCTTAAGGCAGTAAAGTTAGTTTCAAACGGTTGTATCTATCACTTAGTTTGAGTTAATGACTCTAGTGTTGAGGTACCTCCCATTCAGTCAGTTCCTATAGTAAAAGAATTTCCAAAAGTCTTTCCTGATGACCTACCCGGAGTCCCTCCTGAGAGAGAAATAGACTTCGGCATAGACATCATTCCAAGATACTCATCCTATCTCTATTCCACCATACCGAATGGCACCAGCAGAGTTGAAAGAATTGAAAGAGCAGTTAAAAGACGTTTTAGATAAGGGTTTTATTCGACCAAGTGTCTCACCTTGGGATGCTCCGATCTTATTTGTGAGAAAGAAGGATGGTTCCCTTAGGATGTGTATAGATTACCGTCAGTTGAACAAGGTTACCATCAAGAATAAGCATCCTCTTCTGAGAATCGATGATCTTTTCGATCAGCTTAAGGGTGCTTCCTGTTTCTCAAAAATTGACCTCAGATCAGGCTATCATCAGTTAAGAGTAAGGGAATGTGATATTCCAAAGACAGCTTTCAGAACCCGATATGGTCATTGTGAGTTTTTGGTCATGTCCATTAGTTTGACTAATGAACCAACAACGTTCATGGATCTTATGAATATAGTCTTCAAACCTTATTTAGATATGTTTGTTATCATCTTCATTGATGACATACTAATCTATTCAAGGAATGAAGAAGATCATGCTAGTCATCTCAGAATAGTTCTTCAGACTTTGAAAGATAAGGAGTTATATGCTAATTTCTCTAAGTGTGAATTTTGGCTTGAGTATGTGGCATTCTTAGGCCATATTGTGTCTGGAGAGGGAATTAAAGTTGATACTTAGAAAATTGAGGCAGTGCAGAATTGGCCTAGACCCACATCTCCAACTGATATTAGGAGTTTCTTGGGCTTGGCTTGATATTATAAAAGGTTTGTAGAGGGGTTCTCATCCATTTCACCTCCTTTGACGAAGTTGACTCAGAAAACAGTGAAATTTCAATGGTCTGAAGCTTGTGAGAAAGACTTTCAAAAAGTGAAGAGAAAGTTGACTATTGCCCCAGTTTTGACTTTACCGAAAGGTACTTAAGGTTTTGTGGTGTATTGTGATGCATCTAGAGTTGGTTTGGGTTGTGTATTAATGCAGAATGGCAAGGTTATAGCTTATGCTTCCAGACAGTTGAAAGTTCATCAGAAGAACTACCCAACCCATGACTTTGAGTTGGCTGTTGTAGTGTTCCTTTGAAGATATGGCGCCATTATTTATGGTGTTCATGTTGATATATTCACTGATCATAAGAGCCTTCAATATGTGTTCACTCAGAAAGAGCTTAATCTCAGACAAAGGAGGTGGTTAGAATTTCTCAAGGATTATGACATGAGTATTCTTTATCACCCATGTAAGGCTAATGTTATTGTTGATGCCTTGAGCAGGTTGTCTATGGGTAGTACCACCCATGTTGAGGAAGAAAAAAGAGAGTTAGAAAAAGATATGCATAGGCTTGCAAGCTTAGGAGTCCGAATTGTGGATTCCATACAAGGAGGAATAGTGGTGACGAATGGGGCTGAATCATCACTAGTGTCAGAAGTTAAAGAGAAATAAGACCGAGATCACATTTTGCTTGAGTTGAAGATAAATGTTCAAAATAAAAAAGTATTAGCTTTTGAACAAGGGGGAGATGGTGTTTTGAGATATCAAGGTATATTGTGTGTACCTATGGTGGATGGACTCTAAGAGAGGATCATGGAGGAAGCCCATATCTCCAAATATTCCATTCATCCGGGTTCCACAAAGATGTATCGTGACTTGAGAGAAGTTTATTGATGGAATAGCATAAAGAAGGGCATTGCAGAATTTGTTGCTAAGTGTTCAAATTGCCAGCAAGTTAAAGTTGAGCACCAAAGGCCCGGTGGTTTGGCGCAGAATATAGAACTTCCTGAATGGAAGTGGGAGATGATTAATATGGATTTTATCACAAGTTTTCCGAGGTCTCGCAGACAGCATGATTCTATTTGGGTGATTGTGACAGAATGACAAAATCAGCCCATTTTTTGCCGGTAAAGACTACCCATTCAGCAGAAGATTATGCCAGGTTATATATTCAAGAAGTGGTAAGACTTCATGGAGTCCCAGTCTGTATTATTTCATGTAGAGGTGCATAATTTACTGCACAGTTTTGGAAATCTTTTCAGAAAGGTTGGGTTCGGAGGTGAACTTAAGTACTACCTTTAATCCTCAGACAGATGGGCAAGCAGAGCGCACTATTCAGACTTTAGAAGATATGTTGAGGGCTTGCGTGATTGATTTCAAAGGGAATTGGGATGATCACCTACCTCTCATTGAGTTTTCTTACAACAACAGTTATTAGTGCAGATCAAGGTACTAATCTTCTTCCTAGTTCCCTTTAAATTATAAGTGAGCAAGTTATTTGTTTGCATTTGCTTGATGGGTTTTTGAATTTGATGTTACCACTCTTAGCCTAGTAAGAGTAATCTCATTCGAGGACGAATGTTCCCAAGGGGGAGATATTGTAACATCTCACAACTAGAAAGAACTAGAATGAAGTTTAAAATATGGAAATAGTTACTTTTGGAAAGAATGATGAAATCTTGAAATTTTTAAGCAAGTTAAAGTGAGTTTTTGGTCAACTTCAAATGATCATAACTCCAAGATCAGAATGAGTTAGGTGTGGTTTCAGATATGGTTGGAGAGCTCTTGGAATGATTTTTCCAACGCCGCCAAGTTTGCGCGATTCCGAGTTCGTATGACTAAGTTATGCCCTTTGGAAGTTGGGTTGTTGGATTAAGGAAATGTCGAATTTTAAGGGGTATTTTAGTGTTTTCATTGCCCTATTATGTTAATCCGTTTTTAGGAGTTTAATATGGGTCAAATAAGATTTTAACCAAATTTAGAATTTGGGATTTCACGCTAGGGCTAAGGAGAAAGGAAAAGAAAAAAGAAGAAGGAGAAAAAGGGCAAATTCATCAAGATCGATCAGGAAAGTTGATGTTTCGCCAAGGATTTACTTCTATCAGGTATGTGAGGCTCTCATAACGTTGAGATTATTCTTCCACGTTCCAAGAATATTAATTTCAGTTTGGATTCGACCTAAATGAGTTTGAATATTGATGATCTTGATATCTATTCTTGAATTCATATATTGTTCTTGATTTTGACTGAGTAGGGAAGTTTCTGAGTTTGTTACGTCGCATCATAGAGTCATTTCGAGTTAGATTCTTTGGTACATTTGCTGGGTATATGTATCTAAACGTAATTTGAGAAAAAGAACTGAGTTTGGGTAAATTGGGGTTGGAAAACGAAGAAGAAATTTCATCGGACGAAATTTGGCACTAGAAGCGCGTCACAGAGCAAGTTCCCAGATTTGGGAATTTCCGTTACGCGTCGCGGAGCTATCACGGAGAATTCTGCCTCAAATGACGTTTTTGAAACATAAATTTAATTATGCCTCCAAGTCGCGAACCCATCTTCAAATATTGATTTTCGGTCTTTTTTCATTTTTAGCTATCTACAATCATTGCTAAACATCATCAGATCTTTCCAATCCCAAAATTTAATCCTTGAATCCATAATTCAATTCAAGGATCAGTTATGACTTAAGAGAAGTCAAGAGTCAAGTAAGATAAGTTCATTTCAAGTTTTCATAAGTCTTTTACAAACGTTTTAACATTGTTTTAAGACTTAAGTTTTAAAGTTGAGTAAAGAGTAAAAGCAAAGTTCATTTTCTTTAAAATGATTTATGGGAACTCAGTATTCCCAAGAGTAAATGTTCTCACATTTAAGATGAGAGGAAACTGAGATTTTCAAAAGAGTTTTGAACAGCAAAAGGAAACATTGATTCCAAGAGAGATTTTAAGCTAAGCTTGAGTAATTATCTCAAACCAGAGAAGAAGTTGTTTTAAAAACATATGAGCTAAGTATATTTTGGGAGTAGTATTGAGTACCGATATGGGGAGGCGAGTTCATATTAACTCAAGCCCCCATAAACCATGTAGTCATCATGGGCAGAAAAAGGGTCATACTTTTTTGATGATTCCTTAGTGCTTTTCAGCATAGACTAGTAGATCCACTTAGTAGTTCAGGTTCTATACCGATGAGAAGGTATAGGACGGTCCTTGGCAACGTGAGGTAAAATGTTGTACCATCACTTAGGCTCATAGTGATGGTTGTCGGTTAGAGAATCTCCCACATAAGTTATATTAGTTTTTATATGAGTAAAGTTAAGTTTGTTATTATTTTATCTTTAAACGAACTAAGAATGTTTTCAGTTGTTTTATAAGCTTTATATATATATATATATATATATATCGCATGTGTTTTATTGCTTTATATTGAGTTGTGTTATTCATGAGTTGATAAGAGTCAAGGTAAGTGTTTCTTTCATAATCTCTTCCAAGCCTATGTATGTTAGCACTCCAACTCGCATACTCGTACATTAAATGTACTGATGCCAGTTGGCCTGCATCCTATTATGATGCAGGCGCAGGTAACCAAGATCAACATCCAGCGCCTCGTTGATCCAGCTTGAACATTCAGAGTCTGTTGGTGAGCCTCCTTGCATTCCGGAGGACTCTTTTATTCGCTTTCTAGTTTAGTTAATTAGAATGTTGTGGGGTTTGTCCCAACATTCATCTCAGTTGTTTTAGAGGCTTCATAGACAGTTAGTAGTTCAGTAGTCTTTACATTATCATTATCATGTTAAAGACTTGGGTTGCCATTTTTGGCCAAGTTGAATGGTTGATTCTTTTAACATTCTAAGTTATATTATTTAGTTGTTTGAGTAAGTGCATTTGGTCATTGTAAAAATGCTAGAGTCTTCCGCTGAGTTAAGTAAGCCAGGCCAAGTGTTCGCTTGGGGCCAATAATGGTTCTCGAGTGCCAGTCCTGCCTAGGGTGTAGACTCGGGGCGTGACATACGTTCTTCCACTCTCTAATTGTTTGAATTTGGTATTTCGAATTGCAAGTTAGCTATACCATCAACATTTCTTGATTATTGAAGCCTGAATTATTTTTGAGTTGATGGTTACGATTTATGCATATTGGTTTTTTTTTAGGTATGAGGTGAAAAAGAATAAAACTCTACAATGTATTAATGCTAGTGTCATGACTCGAGTCTACAGCTTGGACGACGCCGACACTCAAGAACCATTTATGCTCCCAAAAAAACCCTCATCCTGGCTGAATTCAAGTGGAAGACTAACTCACGCATACAATGCTTGATACTGAATTCATTGAACTCAATTAGAAAATCTTTGACTCAAAAGATCAACTCTGAATAAAATAATATATTCAACTCGGCAGAAATAGGCAACTCAAGTCCTTAAAACATTTAACAAAATAAATGAAACAGACTTCTCAAACTCTACTATCTATCTATGAAGCCTCTAAATGAAAAAGATGGAAGTCGGGACAAGACCCACGACATCCTGAGGAAATTGAAAAGTAAATAAAATCCTTCGGAAGTAAGGAGGCTCACCATAGCTAACTAGAACTGCAAGTGGTAACAACGAAACGTCTGTTGATGATCCTGAATACCTGTATCTTCATCATCAAAAGATGCGGGTAAAATGGCTTAGTACGTGCAATGTTCGAGCATGTACGGGAAATTCTAAAACATAAACATAAGCTTGAAGTTGATAAAAGGGAAACATAGTTAGCTCTTCTCAACTCACTCAACTAAACTCAACTCAACCCAACTAAATGAAACATAGTTCAACTCGATAACAAGAGACTCAATTCTGATGAAATAGGGATCAACTCAACAACAAGATACTCAACTCAAGATAAAGCAACAATAAAAGATGCAATATATGGAAAACTTTTAAAACAGTAGATAGCAACTCAATGTTTTTAAGAATACAATAACAAATCAATTTTTATTTAAAAATATAATATAACTCTGTGGGAGATTCTCTAACCGACAACCATCACTATGAGCTATGTGATGATACAACGTCTCGCCCACGCTACCAAAACTGTCCTATACTTTGCCGGGATATAGAACCTCTCAACTAAGTGGATCCACTAGTCTATGCTAAATAGCATTAAAGAATCATCTAAAAAGCATGACCCTTTCTACCCACATTGGCTACATGGTTTATGGGGGTTGTGAGTTGTCTAAACTTTCCCCCATATCGGTGCTCAATACTACTCCCAAAATATAACTAGCTCATATGTTTAAAAACATAACTCTTTCTGTGTTATGAGATTATTACTCAAAATTCTTTCTCGCAAGTTGGACTTATTTCTTACTTCTTATTTTTTCTTCTTACATCAATGGATTTAAAGAGACAAGAAATATTATTTTTAAAATTTCTATTGAACTCAGTTTTTCAAGAAGAACACAACTACTTATGTCAAAATTTAGGGGAAGTATTGTTTCCAAATTTTTTTAGAGAAAGAATTCATAGAGTGAATTATTTTTCCGGTCATCTATGTTAATTTTCAGATTCTTTACATTTTTTTTGGTTACTTTTTCATTCATTTTTTTTCTCCCGTAAATGGAACAATTTTTGAAACATCTATTTTCTTCTGCATCTTTTTTTTTGGGCATTGTTGGTTTTCTAGCTATTTTGGTGAAGGTTTGGATATAGAAATTTTTTACAAATTTTAATGATGATATCGTTTCATTCCTTTTTTTTCAAGATTTATTTAAAAAAATATATAATTTGTGCCATTATTTTATTTATGTTCCAAGTTCTTAAGTAAATAAATTGAAAATAATATGTTGCCAAAGTAACCTCTATTGCATAAATTTTATTTACTTTGAACATGTAAACATGTTTTATTTATGCGAAATAGTTATCCCAAAGTAAGATTATTTTGGTCATATTATTGATAGTCATGAATATGTGATACATTTAGTTATGCATGCTAATAATGTGTCGGTCCAAAGAAAGGCATATTGTTAGACTGCTTTAGTAATCAATATTTATGACTATATATAAAAGTACCACTTACAAGTTATTATTTATGTTCAAAGACTAAATGATAGTGTTGTGCAAGGTATCTTAAGATGGACCCACTTTTATGTATATATATTTGTGCGTTTGATAAATGTATTTTAAATTATTTGTTATTGTTACTTCAGTTTATTTAATTTACTTCGTTTCACATATACATGATTTATTTTTATTGATTAACTGTGCGCATTACTTGTTTTATCGTATAGTATCTTCTATATCTGCCAATATGAACAAAATTCCTTTGTTTAATGGCACAAACTTCAAGAATTGGAAAGAGCACATCGTGATTGTGCTTGGTTGCATGGATCTTGATTATTTATTAAGATTTTATCGTCCCGCGGACATGAACGAAACTAGCACTAACGAACAAAAGTTTGCATATAAAAAGTGGGAGCGATCGAATCGCATGAGTTTAATGATGATGCAACATTCAATTCCGGAATCCTTAAGGGGCGGTATAACAGGGAATTGAGATGCCAAAGGTTTCTTAAAGGAATCGGACACCGATTTGCTGCTAACAAGAAGGTTGAAACAAGTACTATTCTTAATAATATTATTTCAATGTGATATAAGGTTAAAGGAAATATAAGGGAGTACATTTATGGAGATGTCTAATCGTATGACAAAACTCAGGGCCCTTTAAGCTTGAGTTGTCAGATGAAATTTTTGTGCACCTAGTTTTGATCTCTCTTCCATCACAATTTGGTCAATATAAAGTTTTAAATAATACTCAAAAGGATGAATGAACTTTAAATAAACTTATAGCTCAATATGTGCAAGAGGAGAATACACTCAAACAAAAGAGGATTGAAAGTGCTCATTCGACATCTACCTCTGAAACTAATGTCGTTTCACATAAGCGGAAAAATAGCAAGAATAAAGAAATTGCAGACAAAGGAACATTGGAGCCCAAGGATCAAAAGTCCTATTTCTTCTGTAAGAAATTTCGTTACAAGAAGAAAGAGTGTTCCAAGTACGCTGCTTGGCGTGAAACAAAGGATTGCCTAAGGAGTCGAGTGCTAATTATTGATGTTGAAAGATACATTTATGTGGGCAATGGAAATAAGGCAGCTATGGAGGCTATTGGTGTCTTTGAAATTTTATTAGATACAAATTTTTATTTGCAGTTAGAGAAAATTTTTGTTGTACCGTTTTTTAGGCGGGACTTAATTTCTATTTCATGTTTGGACAAATCTGTATATACTTATTCTATTCGAAATGAAAGTTGTAGTATTTCTCTAGATTGAGATTGAATTTCTACTTGTGACATGAAGAGTTCAGAGTCGTCTTATGTCAATTGATCATATTAGTACAAATTCAATGATTACGGATCTACTCATGAAAGGTTTGCCTCCTAAAGTGTTTCATGGGCATGTTGCTCATATTGGTGTTGTTAGATTTGATAATGAGTCGCTTTAGTGGGAGTTGGTCATTTTATTTATTATTTTGTCATATTAAAGTTTATTTTATTTATAGCTTAAAATTTTATGAAATTTATTAATTAATGTGTTTACTAATAACTCTGAAAAATAAAGGTATGAACTTTCTATTGTGTTTATTACATAACGTTAAGAAAGTGTTTTTGGACTATTAAAGTCATAAAGTAGGACTAGTTAGAAATAAACATGACTTATATCATTTTACATGTAATTTCTGTATTTGATCTATGTCATTGATATTACTGATATTTGTGACCATTGACGGGTTTAGTTACGACTATATGTTACAAAAATCGCTTTGATCCAATATTAATATTATCAATGAACCAGATTATTTTTGAGATATTTAAGTTAAAATAACAAAAGTTTGTGCATAATAAAGTTTCATCTATGTATGATTCTTCATAAATGAACGTAATCCAAGTGAGAGATCGTTAGTAATTTCTATTTCGTGGACTCACATATTAATATATTATACTTAGATATTTTAGCATTAAAGTAGCCCATTATATGATCAAATAAAGTATTAAAATTTTGGGCCTTGAAAGTAAATATCTATTAATATGAGTTTAATTTAGATAACTTGAAACCCATAGACCTTTTCGTAAGCCTGATGGAAACTTATTGAAAAGATACCATTTAAACCTGAAAAGGTACATATAAAAGTTGAAGTGTGTGTTTCCAAAAGCAACGGGAAAAACAAAACTCCAAGCATTTGAATTGAAGCTTGTGTATCCAAAAGTTGAAGAAAAAGGAAAGCGTCCCAAGTCTTTATTATATGAATTCACCCATTAAAATGCAAATTTTTGTCATAGATATGTCAATTTTTTTCTTAGATATATCATAGTTAACTTTAATTTCCACATAATTGTGAAAGATTTTCTTTGATCTCTCAAGATATTAATAGTTGTAGAAGAACTAGGTGCAATACTTACGTTCCTCCTTATCTATGTTCTTCTTTTCTCAAAAATAGATAAGGAAAGAGAGTAATTCCACATACAAAAAAAAATGTCCAATAGGACATTGCTTTATTATATGTTGATAACAAAGCATGGAACAGGGTGAAGCTGCATGCTCGTACTAGACAAGGTTATTCACTCGTATTATCAAAATGAGAGAATAAGGGCTTGTAAGATGCTAACGACGAAGTCCTTACGCCTTCCCTCTCTTGTCGATGGGCCCCCCAGTTTGATCAAACAACTTACAAAAATCCCCAAGGCCTCTACCTTTCTAAGCACAGTGATGGTAGCTATCCAACTACTCTTGTAGTAGCTAATTGTGAAGTTATAAAACCTAGGGTTGCAGCGACACAACACATATCTTAGTTCAATGTAGAAGAACATTTGTCTTTTGTAAAGAACTTTAAACTTTTAGTCATCTTGGTGAGGTGAATCAAAATAGGGAACTGTCTCAGGAATGCAAAATAGTGGTCCTACACATTGACAATCCTAATGTTTCTTGTTTGGGATATTGAGTCTCAGCCTAATCATCATGCTACTATGAGATTAAATAATTCACGACCAGAGTTGATACCCAATCAGTCCATACCTACGGTACTGGTGGGGTACTCGAACCAACCATATATGGGTATCCCTATACCTGGAAAGGCACTCGAGCCAACCATTAGTATATACCAGACGTGATATCCGAGCCAACCGTAGGGATATCCTATACCAGGTGTGTACCTGAGCCAACCATAAAAAACTTACAGTCATGCACAATCACAAACAAATTGATGAATAACACTTGAAATCACAAGTCACATAACTGGTTCATTGCATGAGATTATCAATATGTTGTCATTAGATATGCTTTCCTATGATTTCCCAAATATACATATGCAAAATATAATGTTGTAAACGGTTATTACCACTCAATTAAAGGAAACCTAGCATACCTAGGCGCAAAGCATTAGTTGATGAGCATTTCCTGTAACACCCCGTACCCGAAAACAGACCTCAATGCATATTACCAGAAGTTGCAGGTGCAACCCACGGTTGCCTTCCACAAACCGTAGGGTGACCCATGGCCCGTGATGGTGGTCCATGGTTTGCATCTGCAACCTTCCCCAGAAACCCCTAGAAACCCCCAGAAAATTTGTCTAAGGGTCAGCCTACGCCAGGACCTACGGACCGTAGGTCAGACCACTGTTCGTGGTCCAAGACCGTAGGTCAGACACTCAGCTTCCAGCTCCTAGCCAGGATCGACGATTGACCAGTACAGACCATCAGTCAGTCGACGGTCCATCGGTGACCCTGACAACTTTTAAGTGAGGGGTGCTTTAGTCTTTTCCTTATGCATAGGACCTAAAAACTACGTCGTTTAAACCTTAAACTATGTAGTTTTGGTTAGTTTTTTCCTAGAAACATAACTAGAACTTACCTAAGTCAAATCATCCACCAAAACTTTGAAAAATTACAGCGTAAGAGAAGAAAGAGGTCAAGACCCTTAGTTAAAGAAAGTAGCAAGGTTCCATCAGTTCCAACCCTAAAATCGAAAGATTTCTCCGTCGAATTTGTCACCAGGTGATATACCGTGATTTTATGGTATTTCTAATACATTTCACTTACAAGTTGTGTGTGTCTAGGGCCTTTTTGTATTGGTTTTTATGTGTTTTTATCATATTTTGCAGGAAAGATGTTAAGGCGCAGAAGTAAAGAGACAGCTGAAAGGGATGCAGAAAAGGGCATTTACGGAGTGATCTACGGACCGTAGGTCTATTGACGCTCCGTAGATGGTGGCCGTAGATCAGCATACAAGGCATGGAGGCAAATCAGGGAAATCTGACCAAGTGTGGAACCACGGTGCCCATTGACGGTCCGTAGATGGATCTACGGACCGTACTGTCGATCCGTAGATGGTGACTGAAAGGGTTCCATGACCTGATTTTTGAAGATTCTAAGTATGGAGCTACGGAAGAGGATTGACGGACCGTAGACCGATCTACGGTCCGTACTGCACATCCGTCGTTTGCTTCAGAGAAGCTGATTTTGGGAAGCTGAAATATTTCTAAGTCCTGGCTGAGGGAAGGGACTTACGGACCGTAGATCCATCGACGGTCCGTAAGTCAGTCTCGTGGAATGAAGACGCGTCCCTGAAACAAACTTTCCTTAATTTGTTTCCCTTTTTATTTAGGATTTGTTTTCTATAAATAGGGCATGTAAACCTCATTTTTAGGGGTTAGACATTATTATTCTAGTTTTTACCTTGTGACTTTGGAGATCAATTCTAAAACCCTAACAATTATTGATTTCCTTAGTTCGTTTTGAAGATTTTGGTTTTGAAATTCAAGTTGAACTTCTGGGTTTATTATTCTCATTACGTAAGTTCATGATTTCTTCATCTAATATTATGAATTGTGTTCTTACTGTTAT